>JANJYP010236309.1:0-12139 GCA_024605115.1 Rastrelliger brachysoma | reverse complement strand
TTTTTTTTTTAAAAAAAAGGTTTTGAAGTGTGAAAAATATTACCCAGAAGTGTGAAAGATGGCATTAGTGAAAGATAGACATATCTAGGTATCACAACAATGTGCCCTCCTTTTTCTGTGATTCAGATATTGACAAATTCTTAAATTACAACAATATTACACACAAAGTAAGAGACACTCATCAAGCCAGAGATTATCATCCTTATCACTACTACTATTATTATCATACTGTTTTCTGATGCTGTAAAGGTGATCACTCAAATGGGGGGAAGAAAAAAAGAGTAAATCATAATCAGCTCCCTCTCAAAGTGTGCAGAAAAAGAGAAAGAGTGGCTGTAATAATAATAATAGTAATAACAATAATATCATAATATTCATCATTGTATGTACAGAAAATTCATTACAATCAATACAATCAAAACTGCCCAAGCTGAGCTGACATTCTGGAAACAGCAGGGGTAGCGTTATGGTGTTTGTATGTGCATGTGTGTGTTTTGTGTGTATGCATGTGTTTGTCTTGCAGTTACTGTAAGAATGGTGTGCAGTGAGTGAAACAGTGCAGTGAGAGTCATTTGGAGACATTCCAGCGGTCACTGTGAGAAGGGTCAGAGGTCAGGTGACACCAGTTTTACTGTAGATGCTTTGTTATTTGGCGGCACCAGCTGCATCTTTGCAAAGATCAAAGACTCCAGTTTGAACCTGAACCGCACTGATGTAGCATGGGCTCAACCCCTAGAGGCTTTTACTCTGTTTCCTTAGAGTATTGCTGACGTACCGATTTGTGTTAAATTGAGGTTTATGGTTGATAGTCTTTAATTCTTATCATTAGCCACACATAAAATGCTGAAGCACTAAACTAGTCACAATACCAAAATAAAAATGTTTGCCAGCATGTGTGTTTTTAATCTTTTTTTTTTAACATGAATTAGAGGGTGACCGTAATGTCTGACCTCACTGTCTTCACTCTGCAGATTAAAAGTGGTTGAGGAATGTGTCGAGAGAGGTGATACGAGGAGGGAGGAAAGAGCTTGTGCACAGACTTCTTGAGTCAGTCTAATAAGGGAGGGTGGAGACATGTTGAGATCGAGGCTTGTGTCTTTGCCTACAGATCTGTTCAAGGCCAGTATGTTGAAGATTGTTCCAGTTTTCACTCTGCGAAGATTTCATTCTGTGTTCGATAACAAAAGATAGAATACAATCTCTTTTTTTTGTTTTTTGTTTTTAAACAAAGCAGTCTCATTCACCCAGTATTTCACTATACAGACACATTACCATCTTGTGATTTAGAACTGGTGCACCACATACAATTTTGGTGGGGTTTGCTCAGGCGGTTGAATTACATTAACTGTATACATTGTGCCATTGAACATTTAAGTGGAGAACAACTGCCCGTTGTTGGCTATAGGTCACATATGGCGTTGAGTGTCAGAGTATTACAGTGAACGTGTTGTGCATCGTGTTTGTAAGCATACATTCCTTATACTAGTGGTGTCAGCAGTCGTTGATAATAAAAGTGTTGGAGTGTGTGACTGGTGAGCCGGTTTGTGGTTTCCATGAGAACTGGTGCAGAGATACATGTGGCTTAGTAGCGACGGGCGTTGCCGTCTCTCCCCTCCTTCTTGATGATGATTCGCTGGTCGTCACTGGCATCATCAGGTGACTCTGCTACCTCCTCATCCTCCTCTCCTTCTCCCTCCGTGTCAGCAGAGATACCCATACGAGACTCATAGGACTGCGGGAAATTAACGGGATGCAGATGAAAACCAGATCTCACCAGGTGATGAATTTTTAACATAACATTAATCAAAATCATTGTTGGGAGTTTGTTTTTTACCTCCATTGGGTTAACGATGATGGTGAGGGCAGAATCGTCCCATTGGCTGCTACCCTCCTTCGCTCCGCCCCTGGCACCTTCCCCGCGGCGGTGGATAGAGCGAATTCGGAAAACACCGAGGATCACCATAACAACCAGGAAACCCACACACACCATGATGATGACGGTGGCTGCTCCTGGCACCACTGTTGAAAAACACAGGAAAATGAGTGTGTGTAATGAAATAAAGCAGATATAAAGGAGGTATGTTGGTCTTTAAAGCATAAAAATGACAAAATGAACTGAAAATAAATATTAGATCCTTCTCTAACAAGAGTTTTCACAATAATGATTTTATCTCTCAGCCTCAGTTTTTCATTCTTAACTGAATATCGCTTTCCTCGACTGGCTCTGCCGTATTATTAGAATCATCTCCTCCAAATTATAGTTTCCTGCACTCATGCAGACAAGATAAAAGAGGAGGAGGAGTTGCAAGTTTCTCCTCTAATTACTTCACTTGCTCCAAATGTTGTTTTGGAGACATTTGAAGCTTTGAATGCTTTGCTATGTCATTAAAGCTCAGCAGTTTATTTTAACTTTAATCATGTATTGATCTCTTGAGAACAACAACTTCTTATACGAGTTTTCTGATTTTATGTTGCACGTTCTTCTCAGTTGTGACACAAGTATTTCACTTAGTAATTGCAACTTTCATGTCAGTGACACTGCTGATTCAAAGGCTTTGGAGTTTTTAGATGTTGTGGTCTGTCGTGGTTTTGTGCAATATATAAAGAGGGCCACCTACAACCATAGGAGTGCATTAGATTTAGTCATTACAATGGGTACTGAAATAGATATGTGCAATATAACAGATGTTCCCATTTCTGATTATTTATAGTTTTTTTTAATGTCTGCACCAAAGCGTGAGTCCTTGATGACAATGCTAGGATTATGTTTTTAGATAACATGAATACTTTCCTCCATCCAGCACTTGCTCAGATCATGATCTAATGCATGGTTTTAATAATAAATTGAGGTTTTTCTTTTGACACAGTTGACAGGTAGCCAAGAGTTCAACTCTCAAAGCTGATGCTATTTGTCAGCTAAAAAGGCTGAAAGGCAGTACAGGAAAAATTAAAATAAAATAAAAAAGTATTCCAAATAAAATTAAATATCCATTTTAAGTGTTAAAGGTTTCAGATCAGCGTTACATTACAACATTGCTGTCAGAAAAGAAACATAAATCCATTCCCTAGAGATCATTTCTGAAAACAACATAAGACCAAAGCCCATGATCAACACTCATCAACAATTTACATTATTTTTTTAAAAGAAAATATTGACACCATTTAATCCAGTTGTACTTATGCACCAACTCGCTGTGATCTATTCATCGACAAGCCTCTTCCTACTATTACAGCAAATAAAGGAACTTATGTCACTACCAACAAAATGACGTCTCCCACATGTTCACTAGATTGTTCCACTCCACCTTCCTCTCACGAAACAACAGGAATAATTAACATGTCTCTGCAATCAGGTACTTTCTCTTCTGCTTTTAAAACAGCTTTGGTAAAACCTCAGATTAAGAAGTCTGATCTGACATTCGTGACCTTGCTAATTAAAGCCCTATCTCAAATCTTCCTTTACTCGGTAAACCTCTTAAGAAGATTGTATTTGACCAACAACATGATCATCTGTATCCTAATAATATATTATTTTAGGAACGGCCACCGAGAGCCACCACACCCTGATTTCAGTACAATTAAAGACATTAAACGCACATGAAAGTCACAATATATAATAGCACATTACGCAAAAACAGGTTTAAGACATCAACATGAGGGGCAAGATGAAATGAAAGAAAAAAACTTGCATTCACACTGCTCTGTGTCTGTCAAAAGAGATTTAAATTGATTAAAAGGGATTAGCTTGTCTAATTTTACAAGCGCCTGCAGATTGTTCCGCTTATGTAGAGCAAAGTATTTAAAAGCCAGTTTCCCAATCTCTAACATGCTGATTTTCGAGGACTAAACAGTCTTGGGACCTAGTTAAGTGCGAAAATGATCTATAGTTAAAAAGATGTCTGAGATACTCAGGAAGTTAGCCAAGAAGTGCTTTGTAAATAAATAGATTGCAGTGTCGTTCTCTTTTTGCTGCAAACAACTGCCAACCAATTTTCTCTATGGCATAAAATGTGTTTTAAAGCCATCTGCAGTTATCAACCTGAGGGCAGAATGATAGACTGCTTCGAGAAGTTTAAGAGTAAAGGCAGCCGAGTGAACATAAATCACATCATCATGGTCCATAACAGATAAAAAGGTTGACTGAACAGACTGCTTTCCGCAATTCTGGGTAATACGTACCTTATTTCTGTAAAAGAGGGACAGTTTTGCTTTTACGGACTTGCTGTCATTACAATAAATACTGAAGTTTATTCTGAGCCAGTCCAACATTCACCCTCCTGCTGACATAAATACTCACCAGCATGTTTAATCCATTTAAAATAGTCCTATAACAAACACTACTCCTGGTAAATGGAGTAACATTTACCAAAAACTGAAAAATGGGTCAAATTATACAAGTCAGAAACCAGTCAGAAATTATATGTGACCCATTTGTAAGGATTTACATATTCAGTAAGAACAAACGAAACTAAGGCAGAGTGAGAATAAGAGAGGGTAAGTAAGTAATTATCCTCACTGGTCTTTATATTGACCTTTACATTAAGTTGAAAAGTCTAACCTGATCACTGAATGTGAGTTAATTAAATGTTCTTCTCAAAAGTTTACTCATTCAGAAAAATATCACTTTTCTCAAAACTAACCATGTCTTTAAAAGCCAACTCTAATACCAACATTTGAGTGTGTGGGTGTCACAACTGAACCAGATAATCATGTCATATTGAAGTTTTTTCAACTGACACAGCCGAGGTATAGGAGACACAATTATTAATTACACTGGCACATCGAACACACACTGTTCTTCATGCCGACTCCACATCAAAATTCAGAATCTAAATCAAGACTCTTGATTACTCTTAGCACTCTGCATAGTTGCATAGTTAGGCACCTAATTAGAGAACGACTGTAGGCTTACATCAGCAGCAGGTCTCTTAGGTCCTCTGATCAGGGCTTGTTGGCTGTTCCTCACACCAGATGTAAAAATAAAAGAGGTTCTGTCTTTGAGGATGAGGCTCCCAAACTTCAAACTCTGAAATCCACAGACACCTTTAAAAGGCAGCTCAAGACCCACCTGTGTATACTTGCCTCTGTTTAGTCTTATTACTTGTATTCATCACTCTGATATTTCAAATTTGGCTTTTGTCTTTATTTGTAAGGAACTTTGTAAAATCAGGTCTGGAAAGGTGAAATGTACATTAACAGCACAGATCAAATTGGTGGGAGGGAAATGTCACCTGAATTGCGGTGCGGATTGGGTAAGGTGTGTCCGCTCAGCTCCCCAGAGTGATGAGATGGATGGAGGAACTGTTGCTGGGAGGCTAGCAGGTGGGACGGGTGGTACAGGCTGTCTAGAGAATGGAGGAAGTTCACCTACAGGCAGGAGAAATACAGAAGAAAGAGTTACATCACTGACTTTATGACCATGTCTCTTAGTACATCACAGCAACTACATTTACAACTCAAGAGACTTTAAGAACACTAAAGTCTACTCACACATGTCCTGCTCCCAAAAGTCAAGACTGAACTTACAGGATCACATATCTTTGTGTCAGTATCACAGGTGTTATGTAAGTGATGTTTCTTTTTACCTCCAGAGTCAACTCATTGCTGGTGTATCTGCCATTCATCTCAGAGCAGGACAAGCGGAACCGCCTCTCAAAGCGAGCTGAGCCTTTAGCCAGCCGGTAGCGGACTGAGCGGAGGACGTCCTCGTACACAGAGATGGATTCAGCACCTGGAGAACAAAACAAAGACAGGAAGTCAATACTGAGACTGTGTCTGTAGAGAGGAGGAGGAGAGATAATTTATCTGTAGCCACTTACTGACAATAAGTAAAATACTTTCTTTTTAGGTCAGTGGAAATCTATCATACTAAATAACTGAATGCTACAGGCTGTCATCTTCCATAAACACAAAACCTTCAGTCTTGGTTATTTCACAACAGATTTTCTGTATTTTCTCTTCGCTTCTCTCACAGTTTTCAAGTGGGTAGGTCATATCAAATAATTCTGTGTGATAATGTATTATAAATGTGGGTTTATTTCCTTCTGCTGCCAGCAGTTTTTACTAGTTCTGTTTAAATCACACCTACACTGTGCTGAAAAAGCAGATTAGCTGAGCTTTTGGTTGTTAAAGCTCTTAATAAACAAGAAAAAACATAGAAACATGCTTCATGGATTTTAAAAAGTGAGACACAATTCTAATTAAGATACTCTGACTATGTTCTGCAGTTTTATGAAATATGTCTTAAACCTGTGACACATTTTCTTTTCATTTTAAAAGGTAAATAATGTCTTTATGTACAACCACACCTGTGATGGCAATATACGCAGTAGTATTGATGATTTCCAGGCCCCTCTCTCGCACAACATCCATGTCGACTAGAAGCTCTTCCCTCTCTTGGTTTAGCTCCTCCCCCAGAGGTTGAACCTCACAACCGTCCAGGGTGTGAGCCACGGCATCGGACATTAGAGCTATGAGCCGACAGAAAAGGAAAGAGTCAAATGATAATGTTATTAAATTCATTAAAGAAACTAATTGGCCATAGACGGCCTCTTCTTGAATGACCTCACAAGTCTGGGTTATGTCTGAATACATTTGATAAATCAGTTAAATCTTCTTAAATCAGTCCATCCAGCGGTCTGACTCACCTCCACCCTCCATCCCCTGAGCCGCTGTGTTGACAGCATGAGACAGTGAACAGACGATCCGGAGCTCTGGGAAAAGTGGGACACCACGTGGGCCTTCGAACTCAGGGGCAGGGCGAGCCAGATGGGGACCGACTCCAGACAGAGAGATCTGAGGAGCATCAGGCTGGAGGACCACCAGGTAGCCCTCCAGCTGCTTGAGGGACAGACAGCTCTCCTCATTGAAACATCTGGTGGGGTGGAAAGAAAAGTGTGTGTCAGAGCAGGAGAGAGAGATAAAAAGAGATCAAAAATTTCATTAGTTAGTACTTCAGCTTTGGTCTGCCAGTCTGTTCACAACTTTGGTCTAGACTGAATATCTCTGCAACAAGTTTGATTTTATAGAGACATTCATGGTCCCCAGAGGATGAAGCCCTCCTGGGATAGTGATCATCTGACTTTTCCTCTAGTGCCACCATGAGCTTCACATCTGTGGTATTCAATGAAATGTCTTAACAATGATTAGATAAACTGGCATGACATCTTGGTTCACATGTACCATGTCATGGCCCTTTCAAGATGAACTCTGTACAAATGCGTAAGATAAAAACACTCTGCTGATGCAATAATGTGTGCCTGATGTGGGTTTGACACAAAAAAGTAAAATTACCACATTAAAATGCTTAAAATGTCATCTACTCCTTTTCCTTCATCAAATATTCAAGAATCTATGCATATGCAATTATGTTTTATTTCAATAGTTTAACTGCTGGACTCAAGATTTCTCCCACTTCTCATTAAATTTAATTTGCTGTGTATGTGGACTAGAGGTTTCAAGCTTTCACATCTCACTTAAGATTTATACTACTACTAGTAGTTATAATAATAACTTCTATTTATATAGCCACTTTCATGAAACCCAAGGATGCTTAACATAGCAGACATAAAAATCATAATACATAAATGAAATAAATAATAAGAGGAATCGTTGCTATGGATTAAAGTTATTTAAGGGCAAAGGCCATTTTAAACAGGTGGGTTTTGCACAGTGCGCAGAGATGTGGTGTTTGTGGATTTCTGTAGAGAGAGAGTTCCAGCTCTGTGACAGCCCCCACCCAAAAGGTAGCTCTAATCCACTTGTGATGACACAAATTATACTTGTAGACCTAGCCCTTAAAATCTGATTTTCAGTAAGAACAGGGAAACTTTGAGCAGATGGATGTAAAAATAAACTCTGCACAACTTCCACACAAGCTCAAAGGTCCAACTGAATGATCAAGAAGAAAACACATTTTTGGGAGAAGGCGGGCCTATAATGTCGTCAATATTTCAATTCATCCAATACTTCAATTTATGACCAAATACCTGCAAAACTAATTGCAGTCAGTGTCAGTTGGTGCTAACTGAAACTAAGATAGTAAATATGATGAAGATTATATCTGCTAAATATAAACATGTCCTGCTGTCACTGTGAACATGTTTGCATACTGACATTAGCATTTAGCTCAAAGCACCGCTTTAGCTGGGCACCGCCTTAGGGTGTCTCTGAGTCCAAACGCAATAACAAACTGAGTGATGTTAGTAAACTTGGCGAAAAAGGTCTAAATCTATTGCAGTGTTTTCTCAATATAGCTCCCTAATTCTACCGTGACCGTGGTAAACATTGGTCCGTTGTGACACTGGAAATAGCAAATGTCAGACCACACTAGCTATGCTGTTACAAATTAAATTTTCCTGCCAGAATGAGAGAGCAAATCAGATTGATGACAGGCTGCTTACATATTTATTCATCTGCCGTATAATTCAGCATCATATTTGAAAAGGGATTAAGCAGAGTATGCGTTAGTGTGTGTTACATTTCCGCTATCAGAGTGAGCAGCTGCTTCTATCGGCCTCTCCAGAAGGGCCTGCTGTTCAGCCATCTGGGTAACTCCTGGCCTCAAATCAGTCTAATCTTCACACACGCAATAAAACACGCTGGAGAAAAAAAAAACAACAACAACTATGGTACACTTGAGTTGGAACCAAGAAAAAAATCTGCCTATGACCTTGAATCACTGGGATCTTAAAAACAAACAGAGGAGAAAAAAACTCCTGCACCAACTCATGGCCTAGAAATCATACTAATCTTTAACATACAGCAAAAACAAAATAACTCCTTACAAAAGTAAAAAGAATATCTGCACATGCTGAGAGTTTGACAAGTCCTGCTTTATCTGCAGGCATGTCGTTTCAGTGTAATATAAATACACAACATACCCTATATGCACTGGACTGTACCCAAGGTGAATTAATATTTCATCAGCTAAAAGTGACTGCTAAAGCCAGAGAGCCAGTTTGCAGTTGTTAAGCATGGCTGAGCACTGAGCCGAGCAGAGTTTGTGTGCTTTTTTGTTTCACAGCCAGGTGATTCAGAGTGATGCACACTAAAACAATGTGAGATAGCTTTCAGGCGTTGTTCAGAAGCTGTGTAGGATTGTACTGGAGGCATCTGACACAATGGCAAAGGCAAAAAATTAAAATGGCACAATTTGCTGGAAATTTGAAACATTTTTCACAGTTAGAATAATGTTAATTTGTGGGGAAAAAAAAGATGTTAACAATATGAATAGTTTGAGTGAAAAGAGCAGCATGATAGATATAAAGAGTGCTATACTTATCGGCCTTGGCTAAAAATGAACTACTTCAGTTAATGTAAAACCAGGCAGAATGACTTTGGGACCTGCAGTTTACTCCAGCAAAGCTAAAGTTACTTGGTGGCTGAATGAACAAAGAGATAAGATATTTCTCGTTATCTCTTGCTTCGACATATTCTCTATATAATCATCCGTTCCATGGAACAGCAGTCCTTATCGCAGCAGAGGCAAGGTCCATGTTTGATGAGTTCAATGTCAAAGGAGGAGGCAGCAGCACACTCAACAGTGGGACACTTGATCCCGACAGCTACAGATTGCTGGAGGAAAATTCGACTCTCAGATATCCGCTAAACTGTTCGCAAGCCCCTGATGTATCATTTGTGAAGTACAAAGCATTCCAGCGTTGTAATTTACAGAATGGTGAAGCCACTTTCTCACAGCCTGCTTCATCTCCTGCTGCCTCAGTCAGTTTTCTGCATTACACAGAATCACTTTAGGAAAACACTTAGATGTGTTGTTTTCAATCAAAGGATATATGAATTACTTAGCATGCAAAGTTCACTGTGAATATTGAGGCATGCCTGTGATTGCAGTTTTGCATTTGTGTTCCTCTCTAGCCCATCTAGACTATGATTGGTGATGAAATTAGGGTTGCTGCCTTTAGTATGATTGAATTCTGATATGCAAGGTTATTGAAATCCATGCAGAAAGGTGTATAGCAATTNGTGTGTGTGTGTGTGTGTGTGTGTGTGTGTGTGTGTGTGTGTGTGTGTGTGTGTGTACCTGAGCGAGGTGGTAAGTTTGAGGGGCCGTACTCCAGGCGTGGCGAAGCGTAGAGAGTTTCTGTAGGTTACCTGCTGCACTGCACGGTTAAAGCTTTCAATGTCATCTCCCTCCAACACTAACACTGACTGACTGGGGTTCACATGAACCTGCAGGGTCAAAGGACAAATTTGCATCTCATGTCAGATGAATTTATGTACATGAAAAATCTGTTAAGCCACCAAGAATCAGAACACTGGATATTTTACAGGTTTTTTTAAAAGTTTTTTTACTTTGGCATACAGACTAAAAAAAAGAGAATTGCTACAAATCCATAAGTGTCTAATACAGTGTAATTTGTAAACAACAGTTTATTTCCAGATAACATATACTGNACACACACACACACACACACACACACACACACACACACACACACACACACACACACACACACACACACACACCTGGCCATGCAGATAAAAGATAATAATAAAAGACGAATTAAAAAAGTAAAAAAGGAAGAAGCATATCAGGGGCTACTACTGTACATTGTATCAAATGCTGTTGCACCTATAATAATAAAATAACAATAATAAAATATCATTGGACATTATATGTAAATATTTTCCAGTCACTTATCCTGTAATGTGAAGTGCTATGAGGTGAAGTGTTTGTGGTAGGGTGACAGTGTTTTGTGGAGTTCAGCTCAGTGATGACTGTAATAGAAGCCTGACAGTGCCCGTAGCACCATCCAGATGGCAGCAGGGAGAGGAGGTGATGGTAGGCATGAGTTGCATCTTTCAGAAAGCTATTGGCTCTCTGCAAACAGTGTGAACTGAAAGTGTCTTCAACTGAGGCCAGGGGGAGTCCAATTATTTTCTGGGCGGTGTTTATGACTCTCTACTTTCTTGTCTGCTGCTGAACAATTAGCATATTACACTGTAATACAGCATGTCAGTGCACTCTCTGTAGAGCAGTGAAAGAAGTTAACAAGCAGCTATATAGCCTGTTGCCAGATAGTAGAGCTGCTGTAGAGTATTTTTGACCAGAGCAGTAGAGTTGATTGTCCATGTGAGGTCCTCTGAGATGTGGGTTCCTAGAAACTTGAAGCTAGAAATCCTCTACTTTTTCTCTTTTGATGTTTAAAGGAGAGAGGTTCTCCCAGAGGCTCCTGAAGTATATGATGTGTTTTCATCATTCTGTCAGTTTGAGATCAGTACCACCACTGAAAGTGTACTGTTTTGTGATCGAGGTTGTGTGTGGTTATGCAGCCTTGTGGTGCACTGGTGCTGAAGATCAGGCTTGGGAAGAGGCAGACTGAGTCTGTCTGTGGAGTGGAGGGGATTGGATAGGAAGTCCTTGATGTTCATGCACATGAAGTTACTGAGACCTAGGTCAAGCAGTTTGGTGACCAACCTGCAGGGACCATAGTGTGTCCTCTTCAGTGCATTGTAGATAGCTATAGTTAATGCATTTTCTATGGATCTGTTTAGACATGCTGGTGCTGCTCCAGGGTTTGGGAAAGGGTGGAACTGACATACTTTAAAACCAGTTTTTCATAGCACTTATTTGATAGGTGATAGTGTTACTGGTCTATATACTCAGTTGTTTGGGCTCTGGTATGATTATGGCTGATTTAAACAGGCAGGTGCAGTACCCCGGGACAGGGACAGGTTGTTAATGTTAGTAAACAATTTTCTGAGCATTCCCAAAATTTCATCAGACTCTGCAGCCTTTTTATCTTGCCTTATGTGTATCTGTATGATAAGTAATTGGTGGTACCTGATGGGTATGTTGCTAGATATCCTAATTAAATGTATATATCTAAGACATAAGCTAACTCCAGATATAAGTGGTCTCTTTTAGTACCCTCTTCTCCTTTTAAAATGTTGCCTATTACAGATCTCTGAGGTGTTACCTTCATGCCAGAGCCCAGAGTCTCCAGGTCTCCAAAATCCAGCCCTTCTCTGCAGGCATATAGACACTCCACCACACTGTGAGGCTCCACGCTGCCAGGACGCACTGTCACCCCCGACAACAGGCCATGGTAACCACCCACATATTTCACTAAAGAGCAGAGATGGTCCAGTATGCACACTTAGTATATATATATAT
>JANJYP010236211.1:0-17525 GCA_024605115.1 Rastrelliger brachysoma | reverse complement strand
ACAATTTAAACATTAATGTAGATGTGTCTGGCCATGTGGTGATTTTAAGTACAATATCAATTCTCTTTTTAAGTGAATGTGGTTTCCATCCAAAGGTAAATATGTCTCAGCTAGTCATTGGTGATTGGTTGGTGCTTGTCAGTTCATGTTTGGTTGATTTTTCACTGAAAACATCTACCTGCTGTGTCTAGTGAAAGTGAGCCAAAGGAATAAAGGTTTAGGTCAACATACCTAGAGCTCTGTAAAACTGAGAGAACTGCAAACAGGCAACTATGTGATTCATTGTATAGCCACTCTATAAATGCCCAAGACTGTGAAAAGTCACTGCCCAGATGTGATTGGACCAAAAAAAAAACCAAAAAAAGAAAAGAAAAAGCAAAAGTCCAACAAATCATTCAACAGCATATACACCTAATAAGCTTTGTAACAACATCAGTGGTCAGAGAGGTCACTGAGGCTGACCCATGATTGCAGGAGGGCCATCAGTATCCAGGGATATTGCCTAGAGAAGCACGATGGATGCAACGAGAGGTTAGAGGGAGACAAACAGAGCACAGGGTCAGTTTGTTTGGGATTCTTGAGAGGAGAAAGCAGTTCACAAAACCTTTCTAATGGGAACCAGCTGACCACTAATAAAGCTATAGCCGGGCTGGAGCTATTTGCTTTTGTTGTGGACTTTTAGAGGGGGGCTTCTGTTTATTGTGCTTTATTCTCTCAAGCCCCTCAAAAGGAAGCAAGAGAAATTTATACTGGGCTGAGTTGACTTTGACTCCACCGGATTTTATCAAGCTACTCTACCAGTTTTCCCAGAGTGGGAGATTTAGTGTTACACTATATAGCGAAAGTATTAGCAAATCCTCTCAATTTTCTGACCTTGTTCTACAGTGTGATTTTTGATTTTCTTTGGATGAAGTATTTTAGGAAGTATTTCTGCAGCATATTGACTTTGTTAGTGTAGTAACTTCTACCTTTAGCATTTGATCAGTTGTTTTTGAAGTCTTAAGAGGGCTTGATGACCAGGAAAAAAGTACAATGTCTGTGTTTAAACTTGATGTATAAATAATGCATTTAACTTTTGGCTTCATACAGTACAGTTCTGTATCAGATAATAAAGAATCCCAACATTGGATTGTAATTTCAGATTCCATCTTCATATCAGCGTTATTAATATACATACATTGTATTGTACATGGGGACTTAAATATGATACCTCATAGTAAGCAACACTGAGTAAAGAAACATTGAGAAAAGTATTTACAGTAACCCTAAACTCTGCTCTGTGCATCACAAGAAATAAATATGAACTGAAGAACTGGACTGAGTGATCATGTTTAGCTTTTTTCTCCGTAAACTGTGCCCTCCTTTGTGAATTATGGGATATGTCTGGTTTCTTGAGTAAAAAGTTTTCTTTTGTTCATCCAGAATCAACACCAAGATCACACCCGGCTTATGCAAAGAGGCAACAGACGAAGGAGAATTTGTTTCCTCTCTCAAGCTCTGTGTCTTTTATTTTTGTCCCAAAGAGAAACAAAAGTGTTTTGTTTTGTCTGAGCTTCTGCTGTGCTGCAGAGCATATTGTTATTCCTCTCTGAAAAGGCTTGATTAATTTTGGGAAATGATCCAAAATGCTGTAAGTGTTAAAGTATGGGTGAAAGTTTTCATAGACCAAAACAACATCTGGAAGACTTTGCAAAGGCGTTTAGCCACTGACCCCACTGACAAAGGTGCATAATGCTGTGGTTTCCTAAAAGAAGGTCAGAACAAGTCAAATACAGATTTGAATCATCCAGCTGCTAAAACCTGTCTGATTTTACAATCTGCTATAATTTACTCAGCTCACAATGCATGTCTATAATACATTTTGTCATATACAGCATCAATTTCTCTGCTCACTGTCTTTGTGGTCAGAAATGTCTTGCATGTGAAAGTTATTTTTTTTTCCTTCCCTTTCAATTCTTTGCTTACATATACATTTCCGTCTGCTGATTACAAGTAATGTAAAGGTTTAATTACCCCCTGGTCTTGAGTAATGTGGCCATATAATCAGCTTTTTTAGGTCACAGAAGGCCTTTCTCATCAAAGGCCTGGGTGGGGAGGTGTCATCAGTGGATTTTAAACACTCCCTGTTGTGCACTGCATGGAAAACACAGTTTACAGTGTCCAGCAATAACAATGAGGAGCGAGAGCATGTGACCTGTTAATTTCGGGGACTAAAGAAAGCTTATGTGAAATATCTGCGAGGCTTTTTGTGTGCTTGATACTGTGGCGCTTCTTCTCTATATATCAACTCAGTAACACATAAAGAGTGAATCAGTAATGACATGATGATTGATGAATCGTTAATAGTATCTAAATCTAAACTCTCTAAACTCGTGATTGTGGACTATATAGAATATAAAGAAACTGAGACATATTATGTAATGGTTAGTTATATAGTTAGTCATTTTAGTAACAAGGCATTGAATTGCATGCTCTGAAAAAGGTAAAAGAGGGTTAACGGCATTGCACCTATTCTCCAATGTATTCTGCATCATTTTACGTCTTCAGTTTGTTGTTAACTGTAGGTCTTAGCAGATGTCACATTGTGAGAATTTGGTCTAGAATTGTCAGAATTTTAATGCAGCCTTCAGCCTATATGCCTTAGGACAGTGGAGATGCTTCTAACTGACACAACTGGATTTCACATTTCTCTCACAGCTTTTAACTATAATCCAGGACAACCCAAATTCATATAGTATAAAGGGCCTTTGATCAAGTCCCTCTGAGGCTCATGTGGAGAAGAACAGCGTAATATGGAGAACAAAGGCACAAGATAAAAGAGCAGATTGGTAAAAGGACAGGTGCAAAACCAAAAAAGACAAGAAGAAAGGAAAAGAGAAACTTTAGCTGGTCAACAAAGTGGTCGACTAGTTGTGATTCAAATTAAAAAGAAGTGAAATTTTGTGCTTCCAACAAGGTTGATTGTCAGAACTGCAATATACTTACTAAAATTTAACTTCCAGTGTACATACTGTACACTGAAAATCCAAATTGTAAAATGACACATATATTGTATGTAATATGTTGGAGTAAAGGGCTAGATCCATGCTGCTCTGCGGGACATGGCTTGTTTGAGTTTTCACATGGGATGCAAACTTGCTGGCTTCCAGATGAACTTAACTTTACCCATGCCACTCTAAAACAATCTGTAAATCAGCTACAAAGCATTGGCCTCCAATCATACAATAGTTTGGAGGGAAACACTGAAGGGTGAACTGATGATTCCTGGCTCTTACTTATAATTGAATGTCTCATAAATTTTGCTGTGCTTAAAAGTGCAGCCAATCCGAAGTTATTCTTTGGCAACCTGTTGACAAACCAAGACCTCAGGGATAAAAAAAAAGAAAAAGAAGTCAAGGTTTGGAATTAGACAAAAAAATCATTTAATCGTTTCAGTGAACATGTGGAGAGATTTGCAGATGAATGTTGTATTGTTATACTGTGGTGGCAGCACAAAGAGTTACTCTCTGCAGTATACTGCACAAGCAGGGATCTCTGCCTCTCCATTTCCTTTTGGGAGCTTTTCAAAAGCTACTCTCCTCAGTGCTGGAAAATAAAAACTCAGCGTCATTGCTCTACATACTTTGGACTGATAAATACTGCAGTTATTTTAAAGGGAGCCCCGTACTATTTATAATACCTGAGCTCTGAGCAGCAACCTTCCCTCCATGTCTTTCCTGTTCACATGTTATATCTCGGGAAATTTTGTGAGTTAACTGGGTTTCTTTTCTGTCACACTGTAAGTCCTTCTTGGAAAAGTAGGTATTTCAGATAGGCCTGGAAACTGGTAATTCAGCTAATTCTAGTGCGTCAGACCTTTTGGATAAATCAGGACCTTGTCTTGACCGGTATTGACACAAGCCTGTTCTCTGCTGCTTGAAAAGCTTTCACTGTCTATATGAGGTGAAAATGTCACAATCCTGACTTTTACCTACCTGGGCACAGCGTAGCTCTGCCTAAATGATGATTCCACAAGTGGGACATATAGAGGACTCTCTGTGGAGAGCAGCAGAAAAATGTGTATGAGGGTTGAGAAGTTGTTTTCATAACGAAGGATGTATATTAAACATTGGAAAAGCCAAAGACACATATAGGCCTATACTTGTGGATTGTTAAGATTGAATATTCAAAAACAAAAGTCAAGATATTGTGCAAATTAATGTACTTTCCAAAAGTAAAATAAACCTGGGATGTGATAGCATTTCTGATGTTGCGTTAACAATCAACCTGGACCAGAACCTCTTGATCTGAGCTTCTATTATTTTTATTCAATCAGACTGTGCGCCCTCAAAAGCTCAACAATCTAGACAGCAGACAGTAATTGTCCAGAAATTTCAGTGTGACCAAGGGAGCCAAAGTCTAATTGGCATAACAAATCCTCTGCCAGTTTGCAATTCAATCAGAGAATTAATGCTTTTTTTCTCTCACAGTACAAACTAACTAATGCACTTACTTACTTGGCAGTTTTGTAGTGGTATAATTAAAACTTTGCTCCTAGAGCCACCTAGCACACACTTTGTGTAAATATTGCACAGTAATTAGGCACAGCTCTGTCTGTGATCTGTTTAAAATTCATGTGCAGAGCATTTCACCACACCTCAAACAATTTTACAAAGATAAAATGAATCTTTTTGAAATTAAGAATATCAACATTATACTGTAACAATCTGTGAGAAAAAGAGAGCTACATAAAAAAGTGTTCTTAGTTTACACCTTGCCCCTCACCAAATGCAATCTTTTTCTTTTTTGCTCTTACTTTGACAAAATTACTTTCTGTGCACTCCATCAATTTTAAATGTCAAGTAAAAGCAGGCTATAATAGTCTTGCTAATGGAGTGAATCTCATACCAGATTTCATGAGAGGTATTTTGAATGCAGCCAAGGATGGTTTATTTCCTCAGGCTTGTCAAACATTTGCTGTACTGAACTCATCTGTTTGGTGGAGCAAACAGAGCATCTTGGACAAGCCACATTTCATTCCAACCATCAGAGTTTGTGCAGTGTCAGAAAATACCTCTTCTCCAGAGCTGGGTTTACCTGTGGAAACATCATAAACAGTGGGACTTTTTAAATCTTAAAAATCCTGGCTTGTGCAAAGAAAGTAGAGCAGCCAAAGAGGGAATTTGACTTTCTCCCACAATAAACCTGCTGATGGATAAAATTTCCAAAGTGGGGGGTAGAATCATCACAACTGGCACCCTCACGAACTTCATCAACTCCTTTATTTTCTCACAATGTTTGGAACGAAAACATGTTCAGGATATGTATGTCATCCCTCTGCTCAAACATTCCCACCTCCACCTCCTCTTCCTCTGAGGACAAATGATCTAACTGAAACCAAATATGGCTTCAGCAGCTTTGACATGCCCCTTTTTAAAGGGATAATTGTACACAATAGTATAGAAAAACTTGGAAAATCTTCAAAAACAATCAAATTCTACATCTTAGGTGGACAGAAACATACTTGTCTGTCAACACCATCTTGATTAATCAGACAGACAAAAAGTCTAATTAGTTTGCTAATCAGGCACTCATGGCCACCCAACATGTGAATGAGGCAGCTCCTGAATAAGTAAACCAGTTATTTGTTTAACAGTCCATGACCACTGTGGAGACACCCATCTGCTGAGTCAGCCTGTTTGGCTCATAGTGGAACAAAGAACCAAAAGATAATCAAGCAAGTTAATCTTACTGTGAATGAATCAGTCAGTTGTTCAGCAGTATTAATAAATGTTTAATCAAAGAGGCAATTCTGCTAAACAGAACATCAAGCACATGCTGCAAGCAGTACCAACTTCTGTATTTCTTCAGGTAATCTATTAGTGAAAAAGGACCTGTTTCCTCACAGGATAGTCAGATATATCCAGAGGCATCATTGTCACATATTTCTAAATAGTTCAGTTCTAATTTTTTTTACAGCTTTTTACCTTTACTAACAAAAGTATGCTTTTCTTTTTATTTTATTTCTTCGTTTTTATTTGTATTGAACTCTGCTGGGAACACAGCATGGGACCCGCACTGCTACAGCTCAGCTACAAAGTGCTCAGAGCCACTCAGCTGTGTGGCTATGAAAATGTTTAATTAAAAAAAAATATTTAAGATTAACATGATCTGGTTGACCTGTGCTATCGTTAGTGGCTAATTTTTTGTATTTTGTCAATTCAAATTAGTAACACTGCAATGTGTCCTACAAAGACTTAAAACATAAGACATAAAATACACACAAAACTGAGCCCCCTCAAAAAGAAAACTGATTGCATATGTCCATGTGTTAGATATCAGAAGAAATCACCAGCAGAAATCAGACATCAGCTATAACCTTAAAAACATGACAGATTGGCTAATATTTACATTGATTCACAATCACAAAAATGAGAAAAGTTAATGTTAAACTTAAATGAGTAGTTTTGTTAACAGTCAGCTAACACTGCATTATTGTTCTTTGTTTTGTTTTCTTTTTGTGGCCTAATTTCATTCATATTGCATGGTAAATCCTGCTCCCTACTGCTGCCAAAAAATAACTTTGCCCTTCAGCTTCGCCTCATTTTATTATGTCTTGCTTTGTTTTTTTTATTGTGATTGTCTTAATGACTGGATGCTCTCTGATCTCTTCAGCCTGTGTTCATGTGAGCTACTGGAAAAGGCACCATCTGACTCACCTCAGATGAACAGAGCAGCCATTGAACTCATTTCTGGAGTTATGTACTGGACCTTTGCCACTGGGAGATTAAAGCATGTTGATCTACCAACTCAGTGTACTGAGGGGGGTCCATGCTGGAGTTGGGAAACATTCAGTAGACTACCTGCACAGTGGGGTGCTACACAGAGGTAGTTGGATTGCAACAATTTAATGTGTAATGTTAATGACAATTACTGTAATTCTATTACTTACTGTGCAATAGATAAAGTAAAGAAATGTGGCAGTACAGTGGTGAATGAATATGAACATCCTAATGTTCTTTTGTGGGGGATTTGTATACTGGGACCAAAATGATCCAAATGGTGTATTATTTGAATGCTGTATTTTGATGAATGTTATATTTTGATTTTATGAGCTGTCTTTTCAGACCATAGCTCTTCATATCAGAAATATTACTACTTTTCTTGAAGGATAAAGAAAAAAAAATTGTAAATCTCTCCATCAAGACTTAAATACACCTTTGTGTGTGACTGAGTCCATTATTCTGGAATAAGCCCATTAAAAACAGATGATAATGCCAGCACCACCATTCTGGATACCTCTGAGTTGTTTGGCAAGAATGTTTAATTCCTGATTCATTTTGTTTAATGGTGCACTATAATCAGCTTAGAGGATTGCTGCTCTTTTGCGGACAAGGTCAGCATACATTTTTACCACAAGGGGGCCTCTTTATCTGAGTGCTTGCAGATTTACTCTGTACTGTATTGAATATAGGCCTTGTTTACAAATGCATGTTCAGAACACAGCATTCAGCATTCACCATGATGCAAATAGTCTCTTTCTAGGTGAGTATGAATTGCTCTCTCTCTCACACACACACACACACACATACACATACACACAGCACAGTCATTCCCTGCAGTATACCAGCATATAATGCTATATTTCACTATTCCCAGCCCTCACACTCACCTCTCTGTGTAAAAGATTCATATTCACGGACACACACCATGAATAACCCACCACAAGACAAACATGCCAAGATATGTTTGGTTTTCTTTTTATCTATTTAAGAGCTATCACCACCATATGTACAGCATATTAACTCCGGCTTGTCCAGAACACTACTCTTTTGTCCATCCATGCAGGTAGCCCTCTCCCTTGGCCCAGTGACCTGCTTCTTACCTTCATAAGTAGCCCTGATCATGGCCTAAGGTATTTCTCTTCTCAGCTTGAGTTGGACTGGATTACAGATACCTGCAGAGTTCCATTAAGATGGCTTTCTGGTGTCATATATATATATAGATAGATAGATAGATAGATAGATAGATAGATAGATAGATAGATAGATAGATAGATAGATAGATAGATAGATAGATAGATAGATAGATAGATAGATAGAGAGAGAGAGATGAAGATATCTATTTTGCATAAACAATAAAGGTACTGTACACTGTTCAATCAGATTTATCAGATATTCATTTAAAGAATAATAATAATGATAATATAACAATACCAATAATAATAATTTAAAAAAAAGTTAAATAGTAAAAAAAAAAAAAGTAGCCTCATAAAAGATTCATATCTTCTTTGTTGTCTTAAGTGCAATGAATCAATGTTTTTATATGTGTCCAGGTTGTAGCAAGTAGTTTTAAAGCATCACATTAATGCATCAACAATGGTAAAGAGAAAAAAATGTAAATTCCATGATATTTTAAATGTCATTTTTTAAAATGTCATTAGTTGTTTTATGATTATTTGTTGTTTTATAATCCAAGACGTTTTTGATTCCTTACTGATACACACAGTCCAATAATGACTAGCTGTGGGTTGTGTCCACAAATATCTGGGTCCAGGCATCAGATGTTCCAAAGAAAGTGTTTGCTTGTTCGTTGAACAGTCTCTGACACACCCTCCCCACTCACCTGTCCAACATCAGAATAGCAGACTTGTGTTCAACAACTACGGTAAGTTTCTGAAACTGTAAAAGCTCTCTTATTTCATTCTTTACATAATACTTACTTTCATAAAAACAAATCCTGCAACTCAATAAACGCCTTCAAGGGGAGACTATCCACAGTTGTGTGCTTTTATCCCTGCATGAACAATTACGGTATTTTCTGTAATAGTGGCTGGTATTTAATTAAAAGCCAAGTCTCCAATGATGGCTGAGGGCATGGTCAAACAAATAAAGGCAAGCCCTGAATACAGGCTGGATACAAACAAGGGTGGATAAACTCCTAGTGCCTGTTATATAATGTGCATGCCAGTTAAATAGTAGTTACCTGGATATAACTCCAGTTCTATGAGTAAGATAGAGCCCTCTATTGTAGGCTACATTTCAAAGAGGGAGACAGAGGAGATGTGATATTGTTTAAATATGGAGACAGCATTTTTTTTATTATTATTTATTTTTTTGCACAGACACCTTTATTATACAGTAGTCAGCCAGGAAACCATGGGAGAGAGAAGGGGAGACATGCAGCAAAGGATCGTTCCAGCTGGGATTCAAACCGGTCTACATAGGAAGCACTCTACTGTACCTCTACACCACCGCAGCTGGAGACAGCATTTTAATAGCATACATCCATGACCATGCTGAGTGATGCAATGTCAAAATACTCACAGTATAACTCAAGCACTAGAATTATTGTTCAATAAAGGCCTGGTCCCTCTGCAGTTGAAAAAATTATGTAAAATAAATGAAGTAATAAAGTAAAGTAAATAAGGCAATGGCCACTATTAGAGAAAATATAGTAAGGTGCCTTGCCTTCAAGTGTAGCCATTCAGACGAGCTCAAACCATTTGCCTTTTTATGTGGCATTTATACCCTTCAAGCTTGCCAAATTCTCACTGCTTTCATCATCAACCACTCGTTTAATTGGGGGTTCTAAATAGCACTGTGTGAACCTGGACCTTTTGCAATCACTTGATCTCACACTCTCAACCATCTCATGATCAGCACTTGGGCCCCTTAATGTCATGTACTGAGCCCTCTGCTGTATGTCACATATGCAAGTGAGTTGGATCTCTAAAATGATGAAGCAGACTATCAGGACTATAAATTCACTGTCTTATTGAAGCTTCTACTGTCCTGTTCTGCAACAGTGACAAGCATCCTGATGGGGAGCTAACCACAAACTGCAGATCCAATACAGTCTTCTGGATCTGCAGAAGACTGTACAGGTAACCCTGCAGAGCTGATACAACAGGAGCTACTGTAGGAGAGTAGTAAATGACCTCACCACCCCAGCAATGGACTGCTTGTACTGCTGTGATCAGGCAGTCACCTGTACAGCTGCAAATCAAACACCGAGAGTGAGTTTCTTCTCACAGGCTATCAGAACCATAAACATTGACCAATAAACTCTTGAACAATATATATTGCCATTTTAATACTGTAATCATATATACAATAGTATATACTTCATGAGCATGTTTTGTTGTGTAATGGTTTGATGTAATGAAAGCAGGGCATTTTAATACATGATTAAAAACATGATGTAGTAGTCTGTTCCTATTTGTGTGGGGTTTTTTGCTATGCAGAGAAGAAATTATAAATGCAAAGGTGAAAAATGTGTAGCTGTAAATCAAATTTAGATGTTTGTCATCTAACAGATTCAATGTTGCTTTTTAAAAACTGTGAAAAGGGGCTTGTGATAGTGATAATTGCCACATTGGGATATTATTATTTTGTGTTTTGTGTATGACATGTACGTCTTTTATGGTGGAAGGAAACTGGAGTTGTGGAAGGAAACTAGAGAGGAAATATCAACATTTCTATGCATTTGACCGCTAAATGAAACCATCGGTCATCTAACACATGTATCATACACAAAAAGAAGACAGCTGTACAACTCTGGAGTCTGGTGGACATGTGGTGGAATGTCAGTTAACTTGAATCTCTAATCTCTGCTGTAAAATGGACAATACTCAGTCCCATATTTTTTGAGCAACTTCATTAACTTTTAATATGAGATAGATGTAATTTTATTTTTTTTAAATCAAAAAGAGGAATATATCCTTTATTTTCTTTACCTTTCACCAGTTTGTGAATCAAATTGTAAATAACTCCCCAGAAATTAATTTCATCTGAATCACCAATCCAGACATGGATGACATATACTCAAAAACATATTTTGCCAATTTTTTCCACTCTGGATCTAATCTTTGCTTTGGTGTATCAGCAGTCATTTGTTTTAGTGGAGATGATTTTTTTATTTAAAAATCTGAATTTACCAGTCAAAAAGCTCACCTATCTGAGCCATCAAAAACACCTTTAAAAGGCCCTTGCCAGGTCAGCCAACTGCAAAATCCCAGTCTCCTGTTAGACCCCTGGAGCCTACTTAGTGTGGGGGAGTCAGTAAACAAATCTGCCATCAACTCTCTCTCCTCTCTGTCTTCTTCTCTCTGAAATCACTGAACAACTCTATTTCTTCTTCTTTCAATAATTACATACCTTAATTCAAGTCCCTTCCTTTGCTTATCACCCTCACTCAGTCCTGTAATCATACAGCACCTTCTCTCCTAATGTCATGAGGTGTTACAAGCTACAGTTACCTCCCACATCTTATTTCTCTCGCTTATCTAACTCTCATTAACTTCACTGAAAATTGTGTAGGTATTAGTACAAAAATGTATTTTTAGTACAAAATGGCCCTGTCGGTGTTATTTTATGCCATTATTATCATATAATTTTACTATGCTATTGTGCTATCATTACTGGTGAATTGCTATTTAAGCAGCTTTTGATATTAATGCAGCTAGTTTAGGTGAGGCTAATAATAAATCCTTTAAACCCTTTAACCCTTTCTCTCACCACAAACTGCTTGACTGACCCCAACTTTCCCTTTCTTCTCCACTTGTTATCTTCCACTGCTTTTACATCCTTTCTGTCCTGTAGTTTCTCTTGACTTAATAGCTCAGTTTCCATGTCTACTTGCTTTCTGCCCTATAACCTAAACCAACCTTCTTCCATGCCTTATATTCAGTGTAATTCAATTCCTAACTCTTTGTTTAGAGCAATTCAAATAATGTAACTTGCAGTATAAATAACCATAAATAATGAGGGTAAAATACATCCAATAACAAGATGCAGAACATTTTGTCTAATTGCATATTTGTGCCAGTGAGGGGCAGAATATTGAGTGCCATCACCAGTCAAATATAAATATGAATCAACTTAATTGGTCAAGTATGTTTAGACACAAAAGGAATATGAATGTGGCTCTTAATGTACAAATATCAAACCGCAGACATAAGGCTAAAACAAGGGCAGCATGACAGATTATCATACAGTTATGGACAGGTAAGAAGGTTAAAGATATATGTATATACTGTGCATATGTATGCAAACATTACACAACATCTATTGTATATACTGATATACAAATCAAAATGTTGTTTATGCGAGGTATATATGCATGTAGATATATTCGCTATTTTGTCCAAAACATAGTCACAGAGTTACTGCTGTATGATCCCTTGTTGTAATTTGGGCAATTTTTAGATTTTAGAGTTTAATGAAATATATCCATGCAGCTCTATGAACAGTTATTATTTGATATGTTAATGCTATATTGTCTAACAAGATAACATGTTCAAAGTTGAATCCTGCATATGTGAATAAGGCATTCTAATTATTTTGCTAACAGAAAATGATTTATTTGTTCACACATTAAAATGTATTTTTTTAAGTTTGATTTGTACGCAAACGTGCACATCCATAAAAACTTAAGATTATTGGCATTCTGCTAAAGATTAGCAGAATGCTCATTAATGAATTTAACTGAAGGGAAGTAAACATTTATCTCATTTCAAACTTATCTTCCTCTCTCCATCTCTTTCTTCTTTTTTGTGTTGTTCATTGTCATCTCTCTGTTCTCTATCCATTACCCATACCCAACCCTTCTCTCTTCCCTCCCTCTCTCTCCTAAACCCCCTCTTCTCTTCTCTTCTCCTCTCCAAAGCCCTGCCATCTCTCAGCATTCCTCAGGTCCGTCACACAGAGCCCCATTGTGCCAGTGGGTTAGGGAGGGAGTACTCAGTCCAACCTCTCACCATGTGCTGCCGCTGGACTCACCTTAGGANCACACACACACACACACACACACACACACACACACACACACACACACACACACACACACACACACACACCTAGCATCTCCATTTCCTCCCTCGTTCCGTCTCTCTCCTCCATCTCCTGTGCTTTCATTCCACCCTACTTTTTCTTTTCTTCCGCTGTCACTTCAACTGCTTTTGGAAATGGGCCACGATCAACAGCCCACCACCCTCTTTTTTTAAAAACCAATGTTT
This sequence comes from Rastrelliger brachysoma, assembly GCA_024605115.1. Taxonomy (NCBI): domain Eukaryota; kingdom Metazoa; phylum Chordata; class Actinopteri; order Scombriformes; family Scombridae; genus Rastrelliger; species Rastrelliger brachysoma. The sequence continues at coordinate 4,528 of JANJYP010236211.1, read as the reverse complement.
ATAACCAAACAGCTCTGCTCAAAAAGGCCATTGATGAGACTCAAAGGTTTCAAAGCCAGCACAGCAGAAGGAGGAGGTGGGATGGAAGGAAGGGGAGGTATGATTTGAGAGCCCATGCTCTCCTGTTTAAAATACCTGAGGTGCTTGAGTGAAGACCTCCACCCTGTCCTGCCACTCAGCCTGGGACTTTAAACAGTGCTGCGACTTTAAACAGCAAAGTAAGGGAGGTCCAGTTAAAGGATGCATTGAAGAAAACCACAGTAGCCTGCTGCTATTCAACAATGTTTACATTAGGTAACTTTGATGTGAATATTGTGACAAAAGCTGAAGTCATATTGTGGAATGTATTTCATCTAAATAATATACATAATCCTACTTTCTGGCACAGTTCATCTTGGCCTGAAATATATTTGTGCACGTATTGATGCTTTTTCTCTGTAACAATGACCAGATCCATTCAAGCCTATTTTTTGACAGTATAAGCTGCTGTAAGATTTCCTGATTGCTACTGAGCATTGCTTATAAATCTCAAGCAGCAACTCCCAGGCCTTGAAATGAATACCAATGCAGAAATATTTAAGAGCAATGTCACTAAACGCTGCTAGATACAGTAATAGCTCCAGTTGACTCCCATTCAAAAAGTGTGCTGGTGTCATTTAAGAAATTCTTGCTGTGTTAATATGATTTTAAGAGTTACAATAGGCTTTTATATCTACCATGTGAATGTTGATGGACAGCTGTGATTGACAGTTCCCTCACCTATTACTCTCCCTGGCTCTGGGTCTTGCACTGAGTCAAACTATTGCTGCAATATTTCAATAAATAACATTTTATTGGATTATAATACGGGATACATTTGTTCACATTAGCTAAAATAGTTAACTTTAACCTAGATGTACACCACTAAGCTAGTGTTCACTTCAGTCTAAGGTAGCAGGGTGCTCATGATTTGGAAGGTTCCCCAAACGGAAAAAAATATGGCAGAAACCATGAACTGGAACTCTGAGCTTCAAATTGGCAACACAATGAGGTGAAAGACACTGAAACAGAGGTGAACTAGAGTCAGGTTTAAATAATGTATCACAGAAATGGCATGACAAAAATTATGCAACTGTAACTTGCAAGTAAAATCAAAAGATCAAACATGTAAGGTAAAGAAGCCTTTCTGTTATTCAACTGTGAACAGTTTCTTCTCATATTATTTTATTTATAGAATATAAGGCACATTCAGTCTCTTTGGGCTGACATTTCTCCACAAGGGAAAGTCCGTGCAAACATTTGTGGTGCAAGAATTGACCCATTTCATCAGCCTCAAGGTTAATGAGTTCAATTGGACCCATTTGAGATTATCACGTGTGACTGAGAAACATAATTCTGTAAGACTCTGAAGGCCAGCAGTCTGAACAACAACATTGTTTTCTTGTTAAGAAAAAGCTTTATATATTACATACCCATAGCCACTTGTTTCTGTGCATATTTAGAAAGTGTAGAGTCTATTCAGTCCCCAATTCAATAAAAGAGGGCTATAATCATCAGTAAACTGTATGTACCCATAATCAATGGCTCATGAACATCATATACACAGAGAAAAATGCAACTGACACACAAGCTAAAACACAATGCCTAACTCCACACACATGCACACTTTGCACATTCAGTCCGAGTCTGAGAGTTCAGCATTCCTCAGAGGCTTAGATGTCGGGTGAAAAGAATGAGCAGCCACACAGAGGGATCTCCTCACGAGATAGAGAGCCATGTGGCCTGCTTTCAGCCAGATTATACAGTTGGGCAGAGTACTCACTGTGACCGGAGGAATGGAAGGAAAGAGCAAAAAGAAATACAGTGGTATCACTTTACAAAACAGACAGATTAGTGTGTGTTGTTATGTTGTTCTGATAATTCACTGCTGCAGTATTTACACTTACTGTGTTTTGTTTAAGGGGTCTATAACTGAGGGAGAGGTGTATTTGTAAATGAAGGAGGTAAACACTTGGCATTATTTTATGTATTTCTACAGTATAGCATGGGAAATCCAAATATCCCAGCTAAACAAATGAACAGGAATTAGAAAAAAATATGTTACATTCACAGTCATGAGATGTAGGTCCCCAAAAACATACAACTATTAATACTTTTTGTTTCAAAGAGGGTGGTTTATTTTTCTGTAGCCCTCGTTTGCCCTGAACCTAAAACCTGCTCCCTCAAGAGTAAACCATCACACAAATTCTGTAGAAATATAGAAATACAGTATATAAATGAGAGCAGAAATTGTGATTTTTTTTTTAATGCTCAAAATATACTTCTGACTTGAAAGTGGCTTTGTAGCACAAATTATTTCACAAATTATTTTACAAGCCACAATGTATCCACCCTAAACAAAACAAAACAAAATGAATTTACATAGTTGCTAACTGAATAGAAGGGCAGAGTGATACACTATGGAAAAAAAAACATGTACATGTTTGATTTACAACTCAATAACTTTGCCATTTAGAGAAGCCATAAAAACATGATTTAAAGAAGGGAAAAGGCCAGGGTGGATTTGAGGTGAAATGAGCAAATGATAACCACCATGACTGAGTCTAGTAGATGAAGAAACTCATTAGTCAGGAAGACACAACCTAAATCATATATCTCTTAAAGCTCGTAAGTCTTTTCAGTGGAACAAAATGGCTTGTAAGACTAAAATGGCAACCAAAACACATATGATAAATAAAATGAGCTATTAAGGAACTGTGTTTGAAGAGAGAAGTTGGAACATTTGTGTGGTTACTTCATCAGTCTTCTCTTAGAGTCATCATTAAAGTGACCATCAGAGGAACTGCAGATTAACATCCTTCTGCACTAGCTTCACCACACGACCATGGTGGTTGTTATTTGAACTGCACGTGGCAGCTTTAACAAAAAATCTTTTGTATGTAAAGTGCTTCACAGGAAGCTGAGTCAGCAGTAGTTCAGACTGGAAGGATAAAATTTAGATAAAAATATAAATTATGCTCTAATTACAATCATTTCAGCGATTGCATCCAGTACTATTTGTGATGTTTAATTTTCAATAGGAATATAATATTACAAAATTATTCAATTGAGATAAAGTCATAGTTATTGCCTGTCTCACCAGACATCACCTAGGACTGGAGTGAGCAGGCAAGAGGAAAATGTTCCATTTGCATGAAATGTATGTCAGATATTTATAGCATGTACCATTTTTTATTTGTTAAGATTTGGCATTCAGTGACAGTGAAGGGGTAGACTGGAAACATGGAGAGAACAGTTTGCAAACATGCAGCAAATGTCCACTGTCAGAATGAAATGTAGTCATGCAGTAACCATTATATCACAGATGCAATTTGTTATTATTGCGCTCTTTCAGAAAAAGAAAAAATGAAAAAAATCCATACATACTGTACATTAACTGTTTAACTATATCATTTTGTTTGCATATTGAACCATGATAGTGTGTTTCTCAGAATCTGTATGTGTGTCTTTGCATTCTTATTTACATCTTTGTTACTTTAACATTTCACCCTGTGGTACCTGATTTTACAGCCTCTTCCTCTGTTAGGGTCTGATTGATGACTATTGGTCATCTGTCACTACAAGCAATTAGTAACCATGGGTGATGGGAAACAATGAGTGATACTAGATCCTAAAACAACTGATGTACTTGTGAGGAGTCTTAGTATGAAGTATGGTAAAGTAAAAAGTAAAAAGTAAAAAAAAATCGCAAATAATAATTCAAACAATGGTTTTATAAATATTGAAGAATATCTGTTTAATTATGGTTAAATATGGAAAGCTTTAGTACTCCAAAAATCTCACTTTTTATACATTGCGCTGATTAATTTTGTCTCTTCCATGAAAAGAAGAATTTTAAGTTAGAAATCAGGTTTTTGTCTCTTGTAGGCTACCTTCGAGCCAGAGCCAAACATCCATCATTAGGGTTAACAACATGATGTCAGCACTTTGATGTCTACAGAAACATGAAGTGTATAAAAGAAGTGCACGGTTGGACTCACATAACAAGACCCCTTGTCCAAAAGGGCATGAAGCCGAGGAAAAGGCTGAGGATCTCATTTGGGTGTGAGGAATGTACGTATTTGGGAAGGTCTGGTGTCTTGTATGTGTGAGTGTGTGTCTGTGTGCCAATGCCTNTGTGTGTGTGTGTGTGTGTGTGTGTGTGTGTGTGTGTGTGTGTGTGTGTGTGTGTGTGTGTGTGTGTGTGTGTGTGTGTGTGTGTATGAACGTACACACGGATGTGTGTGAGTGGGTGGGGGTCAGGAGTGCACAATTGTGACAGTGCTGGCTTTTATTGATTCAGCTGGGGCGAGAGCATTGCAAATGTCAGAACAGGCCAGTGTACAAAAGACTTACATCCTAAGATTTACTGTAAGGACCCTCAGTGGCAGAAGTGGCCACTGATGCAAATCTCCCAAATCTCATCATTATGTTCATGTGTAAATAAGAGCTAGATGAGGACAAATAGCCAATGAGATTTCCTAGAACGTGTATTTCTATGCAACCATGA
>JANJYP010236132.1:0-10365 GCA_024605115.1 Rastrelliger brachysoma | reverse complement strand
CCCTTTCAGCTAATTGTTTGTGGGTTGCTTTTAAATTTATTGACAGTCTTGGTGATATAGTGCTTCTATTGTGTCCTCGGCCTATTGTGAACAGCATTAACTGTTGCTCCTGCTTCCCTGCACTTGTCCTCCATGGCTGACTGGGGGCCAGAGAGCAGTGTGGTGCCCAGCAGGAGTGCCCTCTCCGTGGGCAGGAGACGAGACCTTTACAGGTGCCTCTGCTCTTCTCTTAGCAACGCCCTGCTGCTGAAAATTTGTTGTCCCCCTGTGGGTGTCTTTCTGAGACTGTCAGCTGTGGGGCCCCTGATGGGAGATTTGTTGATATGATAACTCGATTAGGCCCCAGAATGGATGACATGGTGGCAGAGAGCAAGTCTGCAGCTCCCAGGGAGGTGCTGACTCCTCTCTTTAACCTCTCCTCAGGAGACCAGCGTTGTGCACAAGTCAGGCATGTGGCTCCCAAAAGCCCTCGCTGAGCCTCTGGTAATCAGTGTTCCAGGCACAGTGGTGCAGTTCACTAATCAAGCAAAGAATCACGATCCTTTTAATAACTTAAGTATAAACACAGTATGAGACTAGAGGACTTCACACAAAAGAGAATTCACTAATTAAGAGCGCTGAATGTGATAAGTTCCTTATTATGTGGATTTTACTTCAGGATTTATTGTCCAAGTCAGCCTCTATATCTTACACCTTATTTTCCTAATTGGCCAGGCACCATTTCCCAATTAACTCTAAAATTGGTTGATGATTGCCCTCAATTGGCACCAGATATCAGCATACAGCTTAAGCAGGAGTTTAAGATAAAGTTATGGACTCAGTAAATTGGTAATTAATTTTAAGCCATCAAAGCATGGCTATTTTGGTCGCTGGGGGAGGGATATGGATTGAATCCCAGGTAGTCAGACTGGTATTATCAAGTAAGACTCTAAGGATACATTAATATGTTCTCAACACTGCTCCACTTCCGGAGTAATCTCAGCTCACCGGTGTCAGCCAGGGTTACATTAAAAACTATTTTACCCAGTGAGTTGGAGACTGAAGGTGGATTTAAATCAAAAGAGCTGTTCTCCCTTGCTAAAAGATCTGGCATATCCGCCCAGGTGTAACAGGGTCAATCAGTAACCACTGGAGAGTTAATTAGAGATAAAGTGCATGTTAATGGAAAGTCCTCGCTTCACACACACATTCCAACACGCCCGACTAGTACACAAAGTCTGTTTGCTGACGGGTTGGTTGCCTCTGTAAAATACCCAAACTTCTTAAGACTTATCCCACAAAAAGTCTTGGCTCTGGAGGTAAAACAGTCATTAAAAAGATATGTTCCTACTTATCCTTTGTCCTCTGACATCCCAAAATTATAGCAGAAAGCTGCACAAAGTGATGCTTTGGTCTTCAGACAATACCAACAAAGTTTTTTTGTCATAACTAATCAGTGAAAGCTAACAATGTGACTTACAGCTAACAGCATAGAACTGGAAGATCAGAGCATGTCAAATCAAGTCAGTTTTATTTGTATAGGCCAATATCACAAATTTGCCTGCGGGGCTTTACAGTTTGTACAGCAATCTGACATCCTGTGTCCCATGACCCTTTGATTCAAATGAGTAATAACTCCCTAAAAAAACCTTTAACAAGAAAAAAATGAAGAAACAACAGAGGAGGGATCCCTCTCCTAGGACAGACAGACGTGCAATAGATGTAATGTGTACAGAAAAGAAATTACAGAATACATGGCAAAAGCGCTCTCCAGCTGTCCTCACACATACATATTGGACAANACACACACACACACACACACACACACACACACACACACACACACATACACACACCTTGTCTCTACTCAGCACGACAAAGCCGGGCAGTGGCTCAGACAGGATGTAGCACATGTGTATCATATTAGGCAAACCTTCCCAGCCGGCAGGACTGTAGGTGATATTAGATCTACAGCTGGGCTGTTCTCTCTGTCTCTCTGAGCTGCTGCCGAGCCTCCAGCCATCTCAGACTGATATTTCACACATCCCTCCGCCCGTCTCACAGCCGCAGTCACAGGTGGAAATGCCTTCACGCAGACCGACAACAAGAGAGCCTGTTGTAATGAGTATGTGTGTGTTTTTCCCCAAAGAGGAGTCACAGACAGGGGAAGCTATTCAGCGTGCCCCTTCAGGTCAGGCCAAAGATGTGAAGTGGCTGACCCAACATGGCCTACATCAAAGCCCAGCAGACACAAATCGGAGCAGCAGAGTACAGGGGAATGTTTCTGTGCAAGGAAAGTGCGCAGCTCCATGTTTATCCATGGTAGAGAGAACCTGGAGAATGTCACTAAGTGCCAGCTGGTCATCCCTGAATGATTACAGGAAGCAGCAGACTGATGCTTACCATCTGTTCACATCTAGGGTGGACATCTCTTCTATCCTTATGAACACATGATGTGTGATAATCTCACAGGTGAGCTTGAAATACTAGACTTCTGTGTTGGACATTTGTCAAACAATATACAAGATCTACAAGAAGCCAACAAAACAAGGACAGTGCACGCACTCAAGTGTTGAGGATGCATTCTTTATATTCTCATTTGTGCTATAAAACATCTATAAACATGTTTTCCACTCCTTATTTTCCATTCATGCCTTTATAAAGAGGAGGCTGGAAAAGACATCAGTGGATGATCTGCACTGTCCCTGACTAATTAGGAAATTCTGTCATGGAGATATGAAAGACAAGTTATTGATTTGTGACTGTGACGGCAGGCTTTGAATGGAGTTGAATGTCAGACAATGACTGGTTAATGTGTTCTGGTTATTAAAGGTCACAGATGTAAAAGTGGGAAAAACAGTGATTTGGTCAATGAGAGCTCCTGATGCTCTGGAAAGGTCGAGAGAGACAAGCAAAATGCATGTGAAAACAAATAATACGTAACATCATTCAATAAATCTTAACGTGACACCTGCTTTACTGCACTAAGATGAATACTGTTAGATTCTTGCTCAACTGTTACCAAGTGTTTAAGTTATTATATCTAGTTTTAGATATATATTTATACAGATGAACTACTAACAAATTTCTCCTTCAATAAGAATGTATTACTTAAATAATAAAGTGAGTATCTTGTAGGAGAATATAATAATGTGTGATATTGACTTTGGACAACATTATCTTAAAACATAAACAATAAGAGAGGTGAAATAATGACAGCACAAGATGGACTCATCTCTGCCTCACAAGCTTCTGTAACTAAATGTAGTCTGTCACTTTTTTCTTTCATCAGTCTTTCTGAACCTTCTTTACTTTCCACATTCAAAGACAAACTGGCTGTTATGAATTTACAGTCATATAATGATAATCGACTACATAAAAGACTACAGATTATATAAGAATTATAACTAACTTGGCTTTTTATCCATATCCATAAAATTCACCAAAACTCTCTCCTCTAAAGTTACTTTTTCAGATTGCTCAACATAATCTCTGCTGTCAGAACACTTCTATACCATTCAGTCTAAACTGGTCTAAATTTGCTGATGCCTCTCGACCTTTGGACTTGCCTTTTGTGTAAAGATATGCTGTTTTAACCCTCAGTGTCTAAGGCTCATGGGAAATGAGGTTTGTACAAGGCTGCTAAAAACAGACACTGAATAAACAACACATTCAATTATCAATTTCCTTTGGTACCATCTTTATCTAAATATAGGAAATTAACAACATACAGTTGAGAAGGGTATGTGTTACAGCTTGTCTGTTAGTAAAAGATGCTATTACAAAAGTCAGTTGGATTGTCTTGCTTCTCGAACAAAACCTGGATGCTCCAGTTTCACTTCAGCTCTCAATAGCACAATCTCTGAACAACATCAGCTATGTCAAAACTGAAAAAGGCAGGCTCGCTCGGTGGCGCAGTGGTTAGAGCGTATGCCATATACGCGGCAGACCCCGGTTCGAGTCCCGGCCGGGGCGTCATTTCTCCGCGTGCCTATCCCCCCTCTCTCTCCCGTTTCCTGTCTGCCAGCTTTGCAATAAAGGCGTCTGTGCCCAAAAAATCTTTAAAAAAAAAAAAAACTGAAAAAGGCAGATTATTCAAGAGAAACCAAGGAACAACAAAAATATAGTAAAACCGTAATCATTTTACTAGTTTAGAGCCCTCAGCACTTGCTGCTCAGTGCATTGACTGAGCTGTGGTGCATTAATTAGAACACAAACTCATTTCTCAAAAGTATGAAAGGCACTGTTGCCACCCTCCTACTCCTCGCTGGAACACTTACTGTCATTTTCTCACAGACTCAGGCTCACCACACTTCAGCTTGTGGTGTCGTGAGTGACGCAAGGAGGGATGTCGTCAATTAACTGTGACCACTTGAAAGATGAGATGACTCAAAATATTGTTTTCTTGCTTATTTCCACAAAAGGAGCAGTGCTGACATAGATGGTTAAGTACATCTGAGATCCAGAAACTATATAACTTTAAAAAAAAAACTCAGCGCAACTGGCGCGGAAATCCATATGTAAAGGTTCTAGTATGCCCAAGATAACGTGAAATTTAATTCCTTCAAAGAAATTACTGAATAACTAAGTGCAGCTGTAACAGAAGCAGAGCAAAAATGTGCCCAGCTGAACAGCTGAAATTAATATGAAAGAACCTGTGCTATGTTAACTATTAAATTGACAAGTTAACAAATGTTGACAGTTTACACATCTGCAAAATTATTAAGAGCCTGTGCAAGACATGAAAGTGCATGACTAAAAATGTAATATGTTGTATACAACTACTCATCACAATAACAGATAACACAATAACTGTTTTTACTTCAAAGGTATATTATCTGAATGGAAATCATGTTATAACACAGATTTCTGACCTTGGGCCATCCTCTGTCTGTATTCACCTAACTCTGCCACTCAGTACTTATGTCTTATATGGTGTGAGTAGATTGACAACAGAGAATATTTCTTTTTGTGACAGCTATTAGAATTTAGTGTGGGGCTTTTAACTCACCCTGAAATCAACTTTATGTTTCCAGATTGAAATCAAATTATTCCAATCTCCTCACACTGACCTCACACATGCACATGTACAATATGAACCCTCCCACCTATTTGCCACAACAGAAAACTTAAACAAGAAAAGCTAAGTTATTCTACCATCTTTCATCAACTAAAGAAGAATAGGAAGACAACCACATCTGTTTCTGGATTTAGGCTATGTTTAGTTTTTCTTTTCTATTAGTTAAGCACAGCATTCATTATGTGTCATATAGTAAGGTAAGTAAGGAATGATGTCTTATCATTCCTTAACACAGCTCATCCAGACTTCAGATATAACATACTACATCTTGAAGACTGTTTGGAGACAAACTGTGTGGCAGTCAATGTTGAGCATGACTTCATCACCTTTCATCCTGCACCAATAGATTACTATTTTAACAAGTACTTCTCAGACGTCAACACCGATGAATAGATCTTGGCACATATCCAAGCTGCCATGAACACCTGCAAATTTCCACTCTGAGAAGCAATAAATGGCAAAACATGGCATTTACAAACTGAAAATCAGTTTGGGAAGCTAACAGTACAGTATTTGAATTGAGCTGTGTAAACTAGGTATCCATACACAGCCAAGAGCCGAACCATCATGCTGTGTGTGTACACATCTAAAACATTTTTTTAAGGTTTGTACAGCATCAGAAATAATGCAGACTATTGTGGTGAAGGAGTGGAGTCTGAAAGCAAAGTTCTCATTTTGAAACCTTGCATTTAGTGATTTTAACATTGCCATTTTTAATTTTTGAAGCCAGAAGTGAACATATCCTACTGGACAGTCCAGCTTGCGCTAGTATCTGGTTTGACCATTTTGAGTGATATTTTTCAATGATTGGTAGACCAGGTACCAGCTGTCAAAAGCTAGTTCAAAGCAGCTATCAGCTAAAGGTTGATAACTGGTTTGAGCTACATTTTTGATATATGGTTGGCCAGTTACAAGCTGTCAAAAACCTATCTCAAAACAACTTAAACCATTATGTGCAACTCAGCAGCAAGCTGACATAGGCTATTTGGTTAGCACGGTGTATTTATAAGCTCTAGCTAATTGCAATCATGCCAATGCTAATTTTCACTAACGACAAATAGACCTAAAACCATTAAAACTATGTACTTACCAGAAAAACTGAATAGCCAACTACTTAGAGGGTGTTTGAGTGCACCCAAACACTGGACAAGACTTGAAATGTTCAAAATATTGTAGTCTATAACCTTCATGAACTACACACTGTGAAATAGAGGCATGGAAAAATGTTAAGCGAGAAGAAGTAGGAACATTTTCTCATAGACTTTTATACAAATGGACTTCTCTTTGCAACCAATAAAGTGGTCCCCTGCTGTCCATTAGAGAATGCATGTGTAAGCCACTAGAGAATGTATGTGTAACCCCACTGTAACCTCACCTGTGTCACTCAGCAGTCATTTGGCTAAACAATCTCAGCACTTTTCCCCATCATCACACATCATTAACTCAAAGGGATTCTTTTACTAATACAGGCAAATACCACAGGTGTCTCTTAAGTATAAAAATGAATGTAAGCCACTGCTGTGGCAGTCAGATGCTCACATGCTCAACCTCACAGATGCTCTAATTCAGTTTCATTAAGGAAAATCAGTTCTTCCTGTCTTTCTCACACATAGAGTATACTATATACATATGTGGCCCTGGGACAAAGAGGGGGGATTCATACTGTGCTGAAACCAACTGTGTCTTAGGCACGCACATCTCCACTCTAAGTACACATCACAGTGTAAAACTGTGGTTTTCCAATAATCACTGTAATGTGTCATACTCTGACAATCCAGTCAAATATAAACCAAACCATCTTCCTGCTTATCTGTCTCCATTATGATCCCTTTTATTAATATGACCAGATTGAGTCATTTCAAAGCTATATAAATGAATTTAGCAATTCATATCATCTATCAAAGACATTTTAGAAGTGGGCTGGCTCTTATTTAATGTTCACAATGGAACAGAACTATCTAATCACACGCAGACGATAACACATTTCTTCATGGTGCCGCTTTAAAGGAACCCCCAAAAAGCCCTGAATCTAACCCACTAACACAACCCACCAAGCAGAAAGTGCGCAACATTGCAGAATGCTGAATTAAAGACAAATGCTTCTTTTCAGTATTTAGATGAAAAACAAAATATGATGATCTCTACTTCAAAACAATTCAAGACATTTACAAGAGAACAAATTCCTGTCTGAAGATGAATAATTTTTAGAACCAAAGAATGGTTTTCTGTGGGCTCATCCCAGATGAGAGGGTCAGACAAGTTAAGGCTTGTCCTAAAACAGACACATGTTATCCATTGTCAAGCTGACTTCTTTCCCTGGCAGGAAATCAATGTGACCTGTCAGAAGTCACCCACTTTCTGTCAGACCTTAGAGTGATTCTTCAGGGGAGATTTGGTTAGGGGAGGGAAAACTCAGCAAATTATAGTGAAGAATCTCATGGGGCAGTCTGCAGTTTTGCATTTTAATATCAGAGGATGTGGGGGGTAATGGTTAAGAATCAAGGGCCCCCTGGAGGTGGTGATTGGCTGGAAGCGTCCTGCTTGTAGCAAAAATAGGAGGCAGATGAGAGCTGGCAGATGTGGCAGTTACAGTATGTAGGCCTCTGTTGCTTGTTACAGACACACATTTCTACGATTTCTATGGCTCAAGGAGATGGACTACAAGAGGAAGATCTTTAGCAGCATATGATCACTGTCAACTTTATGAGGTTAATTAAATCATATTTATTGTCTCTTAGCTCTCAAACAACACATGCTAGTGATGAAGTCCACAACAAATCACCTGAATACTAGTTTTACAGTTCTGATGTTGGTGAAGCTGTGGTCGGTTTAAGGTCAATTTCTAGTAGAGTTGACTCCAGCCACTGCCAGCCTGACTGTCTATCAATCAGGCCCTGATCTAGTGACCATATGTGATGTGGTTGATGTTTGGGTGCAGCAGGTCTGACTGACAGCTGCCCCTCCTTGCACCCCAGCAACAGCACCTGCTTTGTCTGTCACCTTGGCTGACACGCCTCCCTCTTTGTGGCCCCATGCAGTTCTCCCACTGTCAGAGTTAAGAGTGGCCTGAACAGGCAAACACATCCAGGGCTTTAACCTATAGGTGCTGACTGACTGACTGACTGACTGACAGAAGCTATGCACAGTTGAGGGGTTGCTGTTTAAGGAAGGATGGAGTTGGAAAAAGGCCTTGAGCATGGGCAAGGTAGGATGCGGGGCAAAATTCAGATGAACAGATAGATGATGATTTTCACAGCATGGAAGAAGCACAAACAAGATAAGCAGGACAATAAATCATCTGTCAACTTTACGGCCCACAACAGATGAGCAGAGCTTTAGCAGAGAGGAGGTGGCTAGGACAGAGAGGAGTGATTGGCGGCTGTAGGGGGCGGTGGGCGGGCAGCTGTCAATCACCAACCCTAATGAGGCTCCAGGCACACCTGTTCACCTTTGCATAGGGCAGGGTGACCCTTTTAATTAGAGGGGTCAGTGTAAAACAGTGTGATGAGTAAAGCAGGATGGGGATGTCGTTGTTCTGCATCTAAAAGGGCTGATGACCCCCTATATAGATCACCTGAGTGATAGCAGAGCAGGTCAGTGAATCAAAGGCATTGTTGTGACCTTATGCATTTTATGGTCCTTCCATCCAAATTTGGCTTCTATTACACCAGCTATAAACACACTGAGAAGTAACACCTGTGATTTTACATTGTTACTGAAAGTCCTTTATTCTCTGATAACAGACAAAGGCCTATTGATTTCTATTAAAATAACTTGGGCACCTGTGTTGTTTGTTTATTTGCATTAGTTATTAATGATGACAGCTGTTCTTACCTCACCAAACTACCATGACTAACAGAGGATATTGTACATTCTACTATTGTACAAGATCACATTAGAAATATTTGTAACTGTTTTCAGCATTATATAACTAACATTTCGTAATGTATTAAGATGCATAGCTCTGTACATACATATTACACAACCCATGTCACCTGTTTAATGTAAATATCAGATACAGTACTCATTGTGTATCTCCACCCTGCGGCTTTTTCACTCGTCAGGCAAACTTTCTCATGCTAAACAAAGGAACTCATTCACTGACCACTGAACACGGCTGAACAACTGTACAACTGAGTAGGTGTGGGAACATGAACCATCCATCCTGTCCACATCTGCAGCACACTTCCTCCCCCACAGATGAGGCAGCTGTTGTACAGTAAACTGTACTGTGCGGTTCCCTTCTCGATCAGAGCACTTTCCCCATTGTTAGGATGAAAAGCACCGCAGCGGTGGTGGCCCCTGTCCTCAGGAGCAATGCCTGGCTGGAGCTTATTTTGGTTGGGCTTGCCCAAATAAACACACCAAGACCTCTCAGCCGCAGCTGTGTGCCTCTCCCTGGCTGACCTCCTCTCCCGTGACTCCTCCACTCACAGAGAGAGAGAGAGAAAGAAAACAAGTGAGCGAGAAGGAGACAACCAGCCCGAGCCAAAGCCTGCAGAGGTTAGGAGGGGCAAATGCTGCTTATTATCAGAGTCAGGTCTTTCCCACGCCTGCAGGCCTCGTGTGTGCAGCCGGCGGCGTGCCTGCTTGCCAAAAAGTGTTCTCAACTACAAACTCATCCACAGTCATCCTCCTACTGAGGGAGGGGGATGAGGTTTGGTTTCTCACTGCTGGACAGAAAGGAAGGTTTATTCAGCAAGTTTCTGTGCAAAGACTGGGAGGTTTAAAAGTAAGAGGATGAGAGGAATGCCGAACGACTTTCTTCTTTTAACCTGCTGCTCTCAGAGTGGATGAAAGTGTGAATTTGAAGTTTGACAGCTGAGTAAATTGGACTAATGGACTGAGCATGCTGGAATTAAGGTCACATTGTGCCCATTCCTATAGAACTGCTTATGGGAATAAGGCTACAAACTACTGCAAGAAACAAGGGCATGTTGCTGAAAAAACACACTCACATATTACCATCAAGATTTTATGAGTGGATCACCATCTTGGCAAAAATTTCCCAGAGCTAAATATTTATCCAAATTAGATTTTAATAAATGACATTTATGCAGACATGTAGCAATAAGGTATTAAATTGACCTTGTTTTGTGTGTGTTGCAGATGATTAATATATCATAATATATTATATTATAAAATAAAATAAAACTTAACAAGTTTATATATCTACATTTTTATAAGTTACATTTGAAAAGCTCTGGTTGAAGCAATTTGTCAGCATTACTGACAAATAAATAAGTTTGAAAAAACAATATACAGTATATATACAGTATATATACAGTATATATATATATATATAT
>JANJYP010235966.1:0-13726 GCA_024605115.1 Rastrelliger brachysoma | reverse complement strand
AAAAAAAAAAAAAGACTTCAAACAATCCATCAAAATAGTTTCTGATGAGCAACTAATCATTGCGGTCTAAATAACAGCATGGCATACACTAGTCATGGTCACACTGTATAATTTATCCACTTTATTAAGACAAGGGATCAAAGTTGAGCTTCTGTAACAGGATTCCAGCTTTTGGAGCACTGACCTTCCGAATCGGTGTACTGTCTCCATCTGAGCTGACCACCTCCACCTCAATGCGATCCATTAGACCCTCCAGCTGGTCCCTGACATCCCGGGCTCTTCTCATGGAGCGAAACTGGATGAAGTTCTCATAGCACCACTGTGTGGAGTAGCCGCTCTCCAGCCACTGAAGAGGAAAGACATGAACATCACATTTAGCACCATACTTAAGATGTAGAGGAATTTCATCTGGACAAAATGAAGTAATTGATTATTTTTAAGTCACCATTTATTCATATCACCACTGAAATAAGTCTTCTGTGATAGTAAACAAAGTGATTTGAAGACATCTCTTTGGGCTTTTGAAAAGAAGAGACATTTATAACCATATTCACACATTTCATAGATCAAGCAACCAACTAATTAGTCGATAAAACGATTCTCGGTTTAATCAATAATAAAAAAAAAAATTGTGAATTGCAGCTCCCTTCTGCCCTTTTAGTATGCAAATAAGGTTAAAACAGGTTATTATAGTTCAAATTTCCCAGTTCAGCAGCTGCACTCTGAAAATAAAGACAAGTTAAACACGGATTTTACTGTGCATACACCAAACCATTTGCATGCCAGGTCACAGAAAACCTAAAATATGTGGTGGTTGGCTGGTCGGCTGTTACATGAATGCACTAATGCAAACTCACTACAGTGACCCAGAAATGAATCCTACCTTGTACTGTTTTTTATTTAGATGCATTGCTGTATTGTGTTATATTGAAAGGATTCTTAACATTCTGTCTAACTTCTTCTAATAAAAGTGCAAAATATTAGAAACACCTCTTAAGAAAAATCTGAATAGATTACCAACAAATAGCAACACTGCCGCTAATTAGGGCCTCAAAAAAGTATGTAGAGTTAATTAGTAGTGAATAAACAACTCTGACACAATGTCAACAACAATCTATCATTATAAACTTCACCATGACAGAATCTATTGAACTGCATTCAATTGTCCAGNTCTGCTGTCCATATGCAGGTACCTGCTTGTAGACGTTAAGAAGCACCAGGTGGTCTCCTCCTGGCACCACGAAATTCATCCTGGCGTTGTCGGCATGCACCACTTTGTCTTTGGGCCGGTAAAAAATGGAGTTGTTCACCGACAGCATAGCGGCTATCGTCAACACCTCTTCTGAACACTTGTACCTTAAAGAAGAAGAGATGAGATATGGTGCCATGTAGAGAATGAAATCCAAATGATAAGTTCTGCAAATAAAACTGAAATGACTGCTCTGTGATTATTTGCTTCTCTCATTTTTTTTGATGTGCAGGATAAGCAAACAATGTCTCTGGGTAGTAAAATTCAAATTTCACTATGCATATTGATAACTGCTGTAGATTGATGATTATTTTCATTACAGATTATGCTCTGGATTTACTGTATGATCTACGATATGCTTTTTTTTCACAATAATTCAGCTGGTAATGCAGCCAATTAAATGCATATATAGTGAAAACTTGCATCAGTATCAGAACTTACTGCTCAGAGGCCAGGATCATCTTGCTCAGCATGGGATCCACTGGCAGCTCAGCCATCCTGCGTCCCAGCTGAAGTCCAAAAAAAATAACAAGAACATGCATAAAGTGACTCCACCAACTCTCCATTAAGAGTTTGTCCATTTAATAAACAATAATTTGTGCTAGTTTGCAATGACGCAATCATCCACAATTGGTCTTACACTGTTGATAATCACTGATTAACTAAAGTAGCTTAGTAATGACAAGCCTAAATTGTAAATACCACGAGTCATCTCTTCTGTGTATCAGTACGTTTAATCAAGGAAGTGAGTGACAATTTTGTGCTGGAGGGCATGTCACAGCATCAGAAGCATCAGGTATGCACAGTACCTCATGCAAATATGCAGACCAACCAAGTGAAGATGAACATAGATTATGCTTGTTAAATAAAAGGATTACGCATCTCTTTCCTGTGATTAAAGTTAGGAATGTAAAACATCTTCACATTACTTAAGCTTCACTGTTTACTTATGACCCTCTGCAGGATGCATGTAGGGAGTTATTAATCTATTGCTTGTTGTACATGCTTGATTGCATAACAACCAAGATTAAAAGATTCTTAGAGACATCTGAATTTTGGCAGCTCAAAGCGAAATTATGTAACATTAATGGAGTCTATTGAGCTGCAGGGAACTAACAAATCACAAGGAGATTTCCTTCTGTTTAACACAAAGCAAGCCTGAGATCATGCTCCCTGTACTACTGAGCACCAAAACAAACAATGAATCACATAAATATGTGAATTACAGTATTTCTGTCTGTCCAACTACCTTTGTGAGCTCTCCCAGGTGGTTGAGTGCTCCGAGGGCGTAGAGCTGCTCCAGCGCCAAAACCAGAGTCTCATGAGGAGGAGGGTCCATGAAGTCAAAGTGAATGAGGTCATTGATACCTGTAGGCAGAAAAGTATTCCCACTTGAGTGATCTACTCTATTCAACCTACATGAATGAGTGTGTGAAATGCATTTAAAGCAAAAATTAGAGATCAATTTTTGCAGTTTCACCCAATATGATATCTTAAACCTCAACACCTACAGGGCCTCTGATGCTCACCTAAACTCTTGAGCAGCAGGACGACATTGCCCAAGTTAGTCCTCTGAATCTCAGGCACAGTTGTTTCTTCCATTTCATGTTTAAAGGCCCAGGCTGTGTAAAGCCTGAAACACTTCCCTGCAGCCACTCTGCCAGCACGGCCTGCTCTCTGGTTGGCCGAAGCCTGAAACAGAAACGGACAGTGTGAGATGGTGAAGTGGCATGTAGAGGCTAAGGATGGACAGTCAAGGGTTCAACACTAAATGTTAGCAGACATGCTAAGATCATGCACATCTTCTGGACTCAACATGTTGGTGAATAATGGCACTTCCAAAATATGTGCATTCACTACACTTCTGAATACACTAACTTGCTGCTTGTTAAACATTAAGGAGACTGGTGAGCAGTTACCCGAGAGCAGGGCGTGACAATGAGTGACTCCATGCCGGTGCGGGCGTTGTAACTCTTCTGTTTGCAGAAGCCTGGGTCAATGACATAGATGATACCATCTATGGTCAGCGAGGTTTCTGCGATATTCGTAGCCACCACCACCTTGGATTGACAATGAAAGAACACACACAGTGCAAAGAGATAAAGTGACTAAGAGATAAAGTGCTGTACAAGCAAAGAATGAAGATTAAATGCAGCAGAGAAACAATGTGATCAAAAATGTGATAAAAACTACCTAACAAGGCACTGAAAGGAAATCATGGATTATATAACCTGATGTGTTTCTCATATATTAAGACATTGTGGATATATGGGTCAGAGAAGATCCACTATAGAGATTCGGGGTAACGAGGACTCACACAAAATTATGTATTTTTAATTAAATTATTATGTATTTGGAGGGAAGCCACTGAGACTCCTACAGCTTTCCAAATGTTTGTCTCTGAGTCAGCTGGAAGGCAAACACAGATACCAGCCGCATGTAGCGTTATGGATAACTGCAAAGTTATCTATATCTGAAACTAAACTGAATGGCAGGTAAAAACCAGCTTAGTTTTTGTTGTTATTAAACCAATGCCACTTAATTGCTTAAAAGGACTAAATCTAAACTGAAATTAAAAAAACAAATTGAGAAAAAAAGAGCTAAAGAAAAATTTAAAACTACAATAACCCTGTTCAGCACACGCCAGTCTATTTATTTTTAGATATCACGTGGGCTGTTATTAGGACTGTATTTGCTTGAATTTGAGTCCACAGAGATTAGCTAAAACAAATGGAAGAGAATAAACAAAGTATAGATGCAGAAATTTGACATCCAACCGTTCAGAGAAGCTGGTAGTGTTGCTGCTGAGCAAAGAGAAAAAACTTGTACTGCACAGTGGGACCTGCTACTGCCAGCTGCGAAAAATACACACATGCCCACAGATGTGAGTAATCCCAGCTATGCAACAAGTTCAAATAATTTTTTTTTCAGAGCTTATCAACATCGTCCTGGAGACCGTTTCAGCTACACAAAATAAAATGAATGGTCAGCTCACCTGTACAGAAAGGAAAAAAAAAAGGTGATTACACCATGCAACATCTTAGTAAGTGATAACAGCACGCACGTCTTCATCATCCAGACGCAGCCCATAAAAAGTGCACAGTGCATTTCAGCTCTTATATTTGGAAACTTGCAAAACCGAAACATTTTACTACATTTTAATTAATATTATGAATTTTAATTTTAAGTCATTTAACTTACTAATACAACTCACTAGGTTGTCACAGCAGGAACAGACGCTAAGCTATCCACAGCCTCCACATGTCAAGAAAGGCCGACATGCAAATTACTCAGGCGACTAGTTTCTGTGTTTACATTTGTGCTGACCCAGAGAGAGATGTTTGAAATGGTTCATGTAAAAATCATGTTTACTTGGAAAACTGTAGGAGGCTGTTATAAATAGTGTTTTGTGACCTTTCCTTGAATTTCTATAATGAGAAATGCAAACTTATCGTGACTGCCATATTTGACCACATTTATGTCAAATACATCAGGCTGAAATGAAGCATATCTTTCTTTAATCTGTCAAACCGTTTTAACGTAAAAAACTGGGACACTGCAACTCTCTGTATTCAGTCTTACTGCACTTCAGCAGCCTCTAATGGTGAATAATTGCATGGTTTTTTAATCTGATTAACTCTGAGAGCGCTCCTGCTCACTCGACAACAGATACAATAAACAAATGACACAGAGTTTCTGTCTCATCGTCTGTAGCCTGCCCACCATCGCAGACATCTACATATGCAGGGACAAGGCCTCCTGCAACATGAGAGACTCCACCCACGCCGCACATGACCTGTTTGCCCCCCTCCCCTCTGGCAGGAGGCTGTGCAGCATCTGGGTAAAAACCACAAGGAAGAAGAACAGCTTCTTCCTAGATGCTGAAAGACTGATGAACTCTGCACCACACTGCATTGCCTCTTTTTATATGAAGGTTTTCTAATCATACACTGTGCTGCTCACTTTACCTTGTGTATATACATGTATACAGATATGTAGTACATGTTCTATATGTATATTAATTAGGGCTGTCAGTGTTAATAACGCAAATTAATTTTAACAACATAAACTTTTACCTCCGCCAAAGAGGTTATATTTATGTCTGTCTGTTAGTAACATAACTCGGAAAGTTATAGACGGATTATGATGAAATTTTCAGGAAATGGCCGCAATGGGACCAGGAACAAGTGATTTGGTTTTGGGGATGATCTGGATCAGCGTCAGGGAGGAGGGAGTGAGCTGAGCTGAAAAGGCGGAGGTCTGTGCTTTTCCAGTTTACACATGCAATTAACACACGCATATTGTCCCTTGTCCCAGCCCGTAGTTTGGAAATAAAGAAGCTGTCTCAAATATCAAACATAGAGCTGATACTGAGACATGCTCCTGCTTGACAAAGGTGTGTGGATGTGTAAGTATGTGTGTGTGTGTGTGTGTGTGAGAACAGGTATCATAACTGACAGCAGATTTTTTTGAGCATGTTGTACAGTATTAATTGTTTTGGTTTGTTTTAATAATAGTAAACACACACTTGCATAAAACAAACATGTGTCCACTTCAATCTTAATAAGAGTACATTTAGAAAAATAAATGTGATGCAATCGCATGCATAACAATCATGCTATAAAATATTTTAGTTGATACAGTACCAGTCAAAACTTTCTCATGCACGTCAATGGGACTGGGACTGAATATGTATGTGTGTACGTGTATATATGCATATCATTGATAGATTTGTTTATTAATGTGTATGTGTATATATATATATAGATGCATATTTAATACACCGGGACCTGAGTAGTGTATTTTGTTCTTTTATGTCCCTTCATGGCGGAATGACAAGTCAAATTCTTGAATCCTAATAACAACATTGGACCACTGCCAGAAAGAGGGAAAGCTTTATAGTCATATTCTAGTGATGATTTTATGTGTGCCAAGTTGAAATATTAATCCTAAACCGTGCTACCTCGAGGGTGGGTCTATTAGTCAACAATAAGTTTCTGCATAGAGATACAGCTAGGTCTCACCTTACGGGCACCGGGTGGAGTAGGGTTGAAGATCTTTGCCTGCATGTCTGACGGCAGGTTGGCGTAGATCGGTAGCACCAGCAGCTCTGCAATCTTTGATCCGAGCCGCCTGCATCTCTCCTGGAGAAGCTCACAACAGGCCTCAATCTCTTCCTGCAAGACACACAAGCAAAGAGATTAAAGAGTCGATCAACATGAGCATAAATAATGGGAATGATGCCTTTGTACCGGGGTTATATTAAACCTATAGTGGACTTCCTAAAAAGAGGTTCAAGAGATGGAGCTTGAGCCACTCTTATATACAGGCTAAAGTATTATTTGATATACAAATATGACTGATTCACTGTGTACAGATTTTACACACAAAAAGCAGGAAAACCACAATCTCCTATTATGATTGTCTACACTTTTAACCATCTTGAGGAACTTGTTGAAGCATCCCTGATAGAAACTTTACCTGTCCAGTGAGGAAGACCAGAATATCTCCGGTAGCTTGGGTGACATGGATCTGCAGCACTGACACCACACACGCCTCCAAGTAGTCTGCCTCAGGAGCCTTCACACACAACACACAGATCAACATGTGTGCCAATTTTGTGAGTAATGATGATAAGATATTTGACATTGTATTAAGATGTTACGTTCTTTCATTTGTATGGGTTTGTACAGCATGCTTGTTCTTACTTTTGTGTAGAAGATATCAACAGGATATCTCCTGCCAGGGATCCTGAAGACGGGGGCATCGTCAAAGAAGCAGGAGAATCGCTCAGTGTCCAGAGTAGCACTGGCCACCAGTACCTTCAAGTCTGGTCTGAACCTGGCGATGTCTTTAATCAAACCGAACAGGATGTCTGTGTGGAGCGTTCGCTCGTGGGCCTCATCTATGATGATCACACTTAAGGGAGACAGGATAATGAATACAGTGATACCTGCAGCTGCATCACAATACTAAAATTAATGCAAATCTCCTAAACCAACATGTAAAGTTAGTCCTGTGGTGAATTTATCAGCAGCATCATTGGTATTGATCACAAAAACACAGAGCATGCATAGGGAAACTCTGCAACAGGCAACAGGAGTGATGGCTAGAAAAATATTCAATATTGGAATGGGAGGCAGTAAAAAGAAACAGCTGCATGATAATATTTAAGCTATTGCTTTTAACTTCTGCACAAATTAAAGGATGCAATTTTAAGTTTTACCTGTAACTGGCCAGATCGGGCTCTGTGAGAAACTCTCGGAGCAGCATGCCATCTGTCATGTATTTGAGCACCGTTCTCTCTGATGTGCAGTCCTCAAAGCGGATACTGTAACCAACCTGGATAACAGTGATGATGAAGAATTAAGAACCAAATAATAGTGAGAATCTTTATTTAAAAGAGAAAACATATAATATAGAGATGAATAAAAAATTCAAGAAAGGATATCAAATATTAAATGACTGTTTTTGTAATAAAGGAAAAATGACATCAGCGTGAAAATGCACGAAACTCACCTCATTACCAAGCTTGACGCTCATTTCCTGTGCCACTCTGGCAGCCACTGACATCGCGGCCACTCTACGAGGCTGCGTACAACCAATCTTCATGCCTCCTTTAGTGTATCCCTGGGAGAGGAAATACAGGTTTAGGGGTCAGCTCTGACAAATCATATAAAAACATTTTCCCCAATTGTCACTGGTGGTGTTTAACCATGCACACAACTTTAGTTTTGTTCTGCCACCATGCTTAAACAAGAGATACAATGAGTATTTCCTTTGAGCTGTGCAAGTGAAAATGACTTTCCTGAAACTCCAAATCCTGCAATTTTTTTTTCTGCTATATTTTATATATATTCATGAGATTG
Source organism: Rastrelliger brachysoma (assembly GCA_024605115.1). Taxonomy (NCBI): domain Eukaryota; kingdom Metazoa; phylum Chordata; class Actinopteri; order Scombriformes; family Scombridae; genus Rastrelliger; species Rastrelliger brachysoma. Next base: position 5,608 of record JANJYP010235966.1, on the reverse strand, counting down.
CCAGGAGCAAGTAAAATGCTGTGTTGAGCTAAAAAGTCTACCAACTTATGTGAAGACTGTCAAACAGAGGAATCAATGGAGCATGCATTTTTCACTACTGTTATCAAGAACAAGGAATACGATATTAGAATCCTGTTCTCGTTGCTCAGATCTCACAAATCTGGCAAAAGTCTTGTTGTTTGGCCTTAAGCAGGCAGCAGAAAAAAAGCTGTGAATACTGAAAAATCATGTTGTACTAATTAGCAAACAGATGCTTTTTAGACATCCAGAGGTTACAAAGCAACATCATTTATTTGGAGTCATGTTTTTGTCCACCTGGTGAATATAGGTCCAATTTTCACTCTGCCTTTTAATCTATATGTAAACCACCTACTCTAAAACTATTTAGAGTTGGTTAATGTTGGGCACTGAAAAGAAGTGTACAGCAATGTGTTTCCTAAAAACAGCTGGCTACTGCAGTCTCACATAATGCATGAAGAGCTCTGTACAACTGAAGGAAACTGCAGAGTCCTGCGAGCAATGCCTCTCACGTTACATATTGTCATTTGATACATTGTTGTGATGAAAATTAACGATTATATATGCTTTCAGTCTGACTTATTTCCCATGCCAACAATCAAACTCAATAATGGATCAAGCAAAGTTTGAGAGAAAAAAGGAGATTCTGTGTAAGCTCAGTTTGTAAGTCAGATACATGATTGGAGCAGAGGTAATGCAGAGAGGTGTGAAGCTGTTTCAACTGAATTTAGTTTACTCATGCTCTCCTGCAGCAAATTATATTGCCCTAGTAGTCAAGTTTCAATATGTGAGTGTATCGTGCTATTATTAGATTCTGTAATTACATCTTCCAGGAGGTACTGTGGGATCTGGGTGGTCTTGCCAGAGCCTGTCTCCCCCTCGATGACCAGGATCTGGTGCTCGTGGATGGCAGCTAGCAGGTCCTCTCTGTAGGGGAAGATGGGCAAGCTGCGTCGGACTTCCTGCATTGACTGTTTCTTCATCTCTGCCTGGGAGAGAGATGGAGCCTCCTCTTCCTGAACATTAATGGGAGTTCAGTTAAATTTTAGAATGAGCGATGAGTAAAAAAATAAAATGAGCAAAAAATAAGATTAAACTGTGACACAAATAATAATGAACAAATAAAATACACCACCTTTGCCGCTCGAGTTCCCTTCATGGTAATGGCAGTGGTGACAAAGTTGATCATCTCGTCCTCCTCCAGGATCAGCTGGTATTTCTCCTGCTCCTGTCTCTTCCCTAATTCTCGCTCCTTTTTGGCCCCGAAGCTGAGGGAGGCCGTCTTCAGCCTCTCCTCCTCCCAGCGGCCCTGCTCTCCTCCCAGCTCCATGGGAGTTTCGTCCAGCTCCATGTCCCTCTGGGGCACCTCCTGGTCAGTGAGGAGAGAGGAAGGGGAAGGAGATGACGAAAGAAATGGTGAGGAAAAAGACAGAAGAGGTAGTAAAAGGAGCAAAAAGAAAAAAAATTGCTCTAAAAAAACGGTCCTACCTTGCTTCTTTTCTCTTCAGGCATGTAGTATCTGTTCCTCCTTTCTTCATGTTCCTTGGCACTAGCCTTTTTGTAATCTTTAGCTAAGTCGCGGACAGTGCGTTTGTAGTCCAAATCCTTTCTTTCCCTCTCCGTCAGCTCCTCTGTAGAGTAAAGGTACTCCTCATCAGCGATTTCTGCCTCCAGATCCTCCATCTTCTCCGCTTCTCTCTTCTTTAGATACTCCCAGCGAGAGCGTTTCCTCAACTCCGGCAACTAGTGGGGGATAAAAGAAGGCAAAGGATCAAGAAACTTTATTGTACAATCCTAACTGAAGAAACTGATTTCTTTTTCAATATCAAAAGGAACGCGTCTATGTCTTGCTAAATAATCCAGAGCGAGTACTCACTACATTCTTCTGATTCTCTTCAGCCAACTTCAGTCTCTTCTGAGCCTCCTCATATGCCTGGACACAGAAAATGAAAATGTAAGTCATGATATGGAGGACCATTTTTTGGAAATATTTCTGAGCTGTGTTGAAACTCTGCCGTCTCCCACCTTTTTATCAGGCCTCTCTGCAATGTTACGGGTCTTGTCTTTGTCTTTCAGCTTCACTCGCTCGGCAAACGCATCTCTTTCTTCGATATCCTGCAGTCGCTCTCTCTCTTCTTTCTCCCACTCTTCCTCTTCATCTTCTTCTTTCTTGACAGACTTGTGGTCTGAATTACTCCTGATATTAGAAAAATGTATCAACTCGGTTTTTTGGGTACTCATGTTAAGATTGAGGAATATGTTTGCAGCATAAAATGTGTGATGAATACAATAATTTCATTTAGCACATAATTCTTTGTGATACATCATGTATGGCAGAATCACCTTTGTAGCAACATAGTATTTTAATAGAAACATATTGTGAGTTTCCTTGTTAATGTTTCAAATAACAATTCATGTTTTAGACTGATGTATGATAGACAAATGTTTGTGCGCAGAGTATTCATGTTACCTACTTGAGGTCATACTTTACTTACTCAAAATGATTGTACACGTCAGATGAATTCCTGTCCAACCTAGTCTGATAACGTTTTAACAGTAAAATGCAACTACTGAATAGAGTTTGAGGTGTTATGATAATCTGATACTGTCTTTATCCATTTTTTAAAATTAACTTAGTTTACAAACATGTCTAATGGTAATACAGTAGCTTCAGCTGACAGTAAATTTTAAGAGCGCCCTCTGCTGGATCACAAGGTAAACTACTTTAAACAGTCTTGCACTGATAAATTGTAGATTTTGAATTAAATCAGATAATTAATGGCTTTCTTTCCTCGCCACTAACCACGCAATAGAAACCAGTTGGATTAAGACTTGGCTTGGTCGATTATAAGGAGGTGGCTACTTGATTATATATATTATTTAGCAGTATCCTGCTGATGAAAAGATTTGTAATTGTGACTTTTTTCACTTCTCACTATGTTACTATCTTATTATTTCGTAAAATTTTTTTGCTGATACAAATCTAATCTATCTATCTAGCTAATTGAGCTATATCCTAAGAAGCACTGTTTGATTAATACAATTACTGTACTCCAAAGGTAAGTGTAATTTTTCCTGTTTTTGATCACTTTTAAACACTATTTTTAACAAAGCACTGGTATCAATAGTTAAGTGAAATACAACATTTTTTAAGAAAAAAAAAGATATCAGAAATTCCCATTAAAGACAAAAATCACAAAGTAATCCTTCAGCTCTAACTGCTATCAGCAAATATTACACGACATGTTATTCAGTCACTATTCAAACAAAACTGTACTGTACTGCAAAGAAACAACATCAAACTTATATTTAAAACTAAACAATCCTAATGAAACTGGTAGAAAATGTCTTGATTACCTTTTAGGCACTTCCTCTTCGCTAGACGACTCGCTCTCTTTTTTCTGCCTGATGTGCTTCCTCTTGTTTCCTCTATCCTTGTCTTTGTTTTTCTTCTTCCCTTTCTGCGTCTCTCTCCCAGTATCTCCATCACTGTCACTGTCCTCCAGTAAGGTGTATGTGCGGTTCTTCCTATCCATTTCGATGGCTTGCCGCTCAATTGCCCGGGCTGGTTTTTCAAAAACCTGTTTGCGGGGAATCTGTAACGCAAAATGGTAAAAGATGTCAGTGCTGTATTGTTAGTGCTTTCAGTCCCACAAAAATGCTCCCTGTGGAAAATTTTAGCAACTACTGCTTTGCATAAGGCTTTTCAAATGCATATAAATATGTTGCGGCAAGTTCAAACAAGGAGTGCATATAGATTTACCTTGTCAAAGAGTTCATGCGCAAAGGCAATGACACTCTGGTCAATGTCAATCGTGCCCGTCTGTTGAAGACGAGACACAAAGTCTTGAGAGCTTGATGCCTTCCGCGCAGTCCCAATCATAAATTGAGACACATATCTGTCACTCAACCCGAGGATGTCATGGAGACGATCGCTCACCCACTGCTCTAGATTGGCCATGGTGCCTGTTTGGGAAGCAGTCACAAGACAAGAACAAAGTCATCTGTCATCCAGGTGTAGATAGAAACCACATAGTTACACATCCTGCTGCGCACAACCAAACATCCAGTGTTACGTTCATTCATCATTAATTTTAAAACACACATCAAGCATCAAATACATATGTTTTCTCATAATATAGCAGTTGAACAGCTCTGCTTCGTTTTGTCATTTCATCACTGAATATACTAGCGTTATTTGCTGTTTGTCAGACTAATGTAATACACTACATAGTAAGACATTATATTAGACATCATGTGAAAACTTTAGGTGGTCATGTGTTGTTCTATACAACATTTTATAGAGAAATAAATTGGATAGTCTGATTTAAAACAGGTCTTCACTGATTACTAGACGGAAGATTCAGCTTATAGCAGCACACAAAACAATTTAACAGACACTGGCAACAGATAATAAACTATAATCAACACAATAATACCTACACTGAGGTTATATTCAGTACAAAAGCCACATAAGTATTTATCACTTTATGATAACTTAGAAACTTTTACATTGTTTCAGTGACTGAGCAACAGCACCTTTAAATGTTCAACAAACTTTGTAAGGTAATTTCTGCTTTGAGATACTAGCAAAGTTAATGTTAGTCTGCAACATGTTAAAAAGTGAAGCACAAAGTTCATTTTCATGCTTTTTGCCTCCATTTGTGTCACACATGCAGCTTCAAAGATCCAAATCCACTGGGACGATAGTGAGCTGCTCAAGTCTTAGGTTAGACTGAAAGCTTAAGAATAATATCTATCCATAGCTAAACTAATGTTTCTTAAGGCAAAAACAACCCCATTAATCTCTACTTACCGCTTTTCAAAAGTGCTGAAACAACGTTGTTGTTATAGTGGAAATAACTCCCGCTACAAATAAGATACTTGCTTTGGTTGTTGTTTATAAATTCCCAGTGAGGAAACAGACATTAAGAGCATCCCAACACGACCATTAAAAATATTTCTCACTTCATTCATGGAAAAACCTCCATAGTGAATAAAAACATATCCATATCATATATATTTGGCTAACTTCGCTACATGCACGTTTAGTCGGAAGCGGAAATGCATCACATGGATAGATTTGGACCAGTGGCTGCACTTAGCGCCCCCGCATGGCCACACGGAGAACAACAATGAAGATCAACGTCCATTAATAAGTTTCTTTTTTGTTTTGTGTCACAAAATATTTAATTGGTTTTGCGTTTACATGCAGCTAAAATACGTTTAACATTATGCTTTCAGTGGGCAATAACTTACAGTCTATTACATGACCACTGCTTTGATAATACAACTGTGTGCAGCAAAAAAGATGAACATCTCGATAAATGTCAGGGAGTCAGAGATAAAACAACAGCAATAAAAACAAAGCAGGCACTTCCATTCATTTGATTCAAAGAGAAATTAACAAATACCACAGACCTGGACAGACACATTTAATTTTAACTTTAAACCTGTTCCTGCACCAAGAAAAATAAAAAACCAGGTGTTTAAGCAGGTGTAGCCTATACACAATAATAGAGGGTGCACATTTTATAATTTCGGTTCCTGGTGTATCCAATGGTATGTTGCTACAATATCAGTTTCATGA
>JANJYP010235885.1:0-12318 GCA_024605115.1 Rastrelliger brachysoma | reverse complement strand
AGCTAGCTAATATTTATTGTATTTCTATAGATTTATAAAAATATACTTACATAAATACTTTGGATAATATATTTTGAAGCAATTAATAATGTATTTCACAAAGTCCATGTCCTGAAAAACAAAGTGGAAACAAACAAGGACACAATTTTTAGTAAGGAGAATGTTTGTTCCCTCTTTACAGCCTCTAGATGTGAAGTGACCCACTTAACAGAGACAGAAAATTCATTACAAGCTCCTCTGAATGATCCTTCACTCACTCCTAGTCAAACACCAGGACACAGTGAGGTATGACATATATTTTTTTTTAGTATATTTTTTAAAACTACACTATATTATCAATCTGCAGAACACACAATTATATAACTTACTATTGACCTTTTGACTAGATCTAATAGTCTTTAATCATCCACATTAACAGTAACATACAAAGGACTTCCAAATTAAAGAGATTAGTTTTATCAACTCTTGAAAATCTTATCATGCTTACAGATAAAAGTATCATAAATCTCCTGTAGAATCTGCAAATCCATGTGACTGTTTCTTGCCACCCCTCCTTTTTTTCAAAAGGTGAATATGATTGATGTTCATCTTGCTGCATTATGTTAATTACAATCATCAGAAAAACAGCAGATATGTCAATAGATAGAACCCATATACCCTGGCTAGGCTTCATAATTGGCTAGACACCTCATTGCTATGCAGGAGACTCACTCCCAAGCCTTAATGAGATCATACTGACTAGCTATGCTCCAGCTTGTACTGTGGTTCAACAAGCTTCAATAACGCTGATTTCCAAATTGATCTTCTAATCTACCCATTTCATATTTGTCCCATTTATCCTTTTTGTGTGTCTTGTGTTGGTTTATTTGTATTTAAATCGAGTCATTTCTCTAGGTGAGAGCACAGCTGCTGAAAAACAGTCACTGACAGAGAGCTCCAGGAAGGAGCTAACGTCTGCAACACAGCGAGTCTACGGATTATACAGTCCACACGAATTGACCAACGGGATTTAAAGGTTACATTAATCTCCAAAGAGTAAAACCATTGAAGAGCATCAGTCCCTGCAAGACCACAGCTCAAACAGCAAGAAATATGAGGAGACTCAACACCATTTCAGTGCCATAGCACAGCAAAGAACTGTCTTTTTCTACACAGTATATAATGAGAAGCATGTTAAATAAGAAAGAGATATAAATGTAAAATATGTTTTGTTTTGGAGATTAAGATATTAACAACAAAAAAAGAAGTTACTGACATATTACAAAAATCTGATTTTCNTTTCTACACAGTATATAATGAGAAGCATGTTAAATAAGAAAGGGATATAAATGTAAAATGTTTTGGAGATTAAGATATTAACAACAAAAAAAGAAGTTACTGACATATTACAAAAATCTGATTTTGACACACTATTATAATAGACTCACTATATTGCTGAGGCCAGACTCTGCCAGGTCAAACACGACAGTGAGAGGCATCCCAGGTTCTTTGTTTGCATACCGCTCCAGCCAGAAGGCAACGTACTTCTTCTTGTCCATAATGGTTTTTGCATCCTTCACGTGTAGCTTCACTTTGAACCAGACTAAACACAGAAAACACATGTCTGAAATTTAGGTCAGAGTAATTGAACTTTTCATGGAACAGAGATCTTGTATTACTGTTTTAAAAGGCTGGGTTTAAGTATAGTTTAAGTGGGTCTGCAATGAAATCATACACATACAGAGCTTGTTGCCCTCTTTGTCATAGCCGTGGAGATAGACCGCACCGGTCTCGAACATCCATTTAGGAATGGAGCTCTCAGTGATATCTGAAAAAAACAAGGTAGACACACATTAACTGGTATTTGTCATAACTATTTGAAATCTTAATTTCAGTTTTTATCTGACAACACAAGTACGGTAGTCCTGTATTAGAAAGTTTTCATTGTTTGTCATATTTGTGTGGAAAGACATCTTGTTCAGTTGCTTGCAATAACTAATAAGCACAAAATGTAACTAAAATTGATCTACAATTATTGAAACACTCTGTGTATACCATTTCAGTTGCTGGTCAAGCAGAACTGGACAGTTGTGCTTTCCTGAGTTTCTAGAGGAAGTTTCTCATTTACTGTAATTTAGCAGTTTGTTTGTGAAGGAATTCTGCTACCCTAAAATCTGAAACTACAAGCTTGCAGAAAAAATAACACACTTAACCATTTTCACTACAGAAATAAAAAATAACAGCATTTGGTCTAAGTGAAAATGCTCATGGCTACTAATGTGTTGAGTAAATCAAATTTCCTAAAAACAACTGTTTGACAAACTGAATTTGCTGCATTAAAAGAGACTTACACAACTACATGGAAAAGTTCCTCAAAAAAACAGAAACAGTGGAGATTGTTCTCAGGGGCAGCCTATGTGTGGCGATATGGTGTTTAACACACAATGACACTCTGTTTGGATTAAACCCAGAGCAGCACAAAGAGAACTACTGATCTGCAAACATCTAAGTAAGGCAATGTCAACATTTCTACTAATCGGTAGGGCTGTATGTTGAACTTCAGCACTTTTGTGATACTGAGTGATTTGTGCTTGTTGTTCCAGATATCAAAAACTTTCAAGTACTGTAAAGTGACCCTTAATCTTGTTAACTTAGTCTCTGATCAGATAGTTTGGTTTTCGTTCCTTAAANTAAAGTGACCCTTAATCTTGTTAACTTAGTCTCTGATCAGATAGTTTGGTTTTCCGTTTCTTAAATTTTAAAAAAAGAATATTAATGTTAGTTCCAGTAAAGACCTGTAAGTTTTGTTTTGTTTTGGTATAGGTCTTGAAACTGACGTGGCACTAGCATCAAAAAGGATGCACAGCCCAACTATTAGATATTATGAAATTCATCATATTATATTATTATACATGAATTCTTACCATTCACACCAAATTCTTTTCTCCATTGGAAACTTTCATCAATCATCTTCAAGGCATCATCAACAACATTAAGTCTCCATGTCAGGTATCTCTCCACCAGAGCATCATCTTTTTCAAGTCTTTCCAAATCTCTGGAGTCATATTTATCTGTTGAATCTGTGAACATAAAACAAACAAAAGGCTCAATCACATGATATTTAAATTGAGGTCAATACAAGGTTTCACTTTCATCCACCAACCAATATTCAACTTATCTTATTAATAATTAAAATATATATCATTACAGATGGTTACAGTGCCTTTAATGTATGCTAAACTGAATTAAACTCCACCTCGAGGCCATACACCACTATGATGCATTAGTCTGATGTGGCTACTGCATGTGGAAGTACACAGCTAACCTTAGCTAGTGATCTCTTATCTAAACGTTTAGGTCAAAATGTTCATCATGACAAAAAAACAACACAGAGTAGGCATTTAACATGCAATATTTAAAAATGTATCCAGATGACACAAACCAAAACTTAACACCGAAGTGACTAACTAACCGCGGATGAAGTATAATGACAGCTTATCCCAGAATAACTGTGTTACCTTGAAGGAACTCATTCTTGAATCTCTGTCTCGTCTCTATTTTCTTCTCGATATCCTGTGACAAACAGAGTTTAGGTTAGACATAGACTTTGTTTTTTAATTAAATTGCGTACATTTGCTAAATAACTACATGAAAATAAATGTGCTCTACCGATACCTGCTGCTCTCCTTCGTGTTGATCAAGTTCAGCCATCATTCTCTCGTCCCCGGATTTCCTTCTCTCTGGTAGTTTCCTTCTTTAGCTAGTTAGCTTAGCGGAATCAGTGCGAAATGAGAAACTGACGCCCTGTCGCTGCCATTTTGGCTCAAGCCGTGGCCACACCTCTCCGCTTTGGTGTTTGTTTTGCCTGTGTAGAGCAAGTACTTCATTATATTCAAGATAACAAGAGGAAATGGGGTTTATTTAATCAATCATGCTTACAATTGTCTCCATTTAACACTTTATTTTTATGTCATCAACTCACATGACGGTGGACCAGTTCTCACCCACAATGCATAGCGCCCAATTGAAGTTGGCGCGCCGCTTCAACAGATGTAAACAACCAGCTGCTAAGAAAGGTTCAGCAATGGCTAAATTATGCCCTTACCAGTAGATTTAGCAACTGGTTATCAGTTTGTACGCCTTGCTGATAACTCACAGGTCGCAGTTAAGCAATAACGCTTTACTGCAGCTGTTAAGAGTGAAGACCCGAAGCTTTTCTCACGTGATGGAGGGCTTGCTGTTTGAAGATCTGCTTCAAAATCCACATCGTCTGTCCGTCAATGGAAAGATAATCTCATTTAACTTGAAACGTGCTTCGGCCACAGATGGAAACAACCTAAGTGAGTTATCATTCAGTAGCCTTTCATTTAAACGGGAGCACAACGCGTTCCTGAAGGTAGCGGATGGAGCAGCTGTCATCAGTACGAAAAACTCTGCACATGTTAATGTTGTGACATGTAAATGTGTCGTGGATGTTCAAAAGAGAGTCACCACACCGTGTGTTTTAGTGCAAAATAAGAGGGAGGAAGCAGGGACAGTCCATTATAGTCTTCTCTCACTAAGCAGCACAAATCGACTGGAGCCCCTCATTGAGTTCCAACTCCCTTATGAAATAAGGGAAAACGTGTCTATTCTCCAGGGTCCCGCATTGTTATGGAGACATGATGGGAAGGTCTTCTATACATCATGGCAGGTCAGAGAGGTGACACAGATCCCCTTTCAGTTGTCCCACAGTGTTTTTGGGGAACTTCCTCTTTCCAAAAGGCAAACATTTGTTCTTGGACTGCAAAACCTTTCAGAGCCATGTTCTGATAATCAGTCCACAAGTCAAACCCTTGGCTGTTATGTTGAGAGTGGACAGACGTTTGATGGCTCTGTGATCTTGCCTTATCCCTACATTTGCATTACACAGTGCATCCTGGTACTGTCAGCGGACAAAGTGGAAGGTGTGCTGAAATCCACTGTGGTTGCTGCAACTTCTACTAGACAACTTGTTTATTTTGAGGATGGTATGGTAAAAGACACTTGTCAGGTCCCATTTGATCAACCTGATGACATTCAGGTGGTCAACACAGGAAGACATGGAATCATCTTTGTCATGTCTTTTCACCAGGGTCATGTCTGTGCCATATGGAAAGAAACATTTCAGGTACTGTTTCAGTATCTATGGACAATCTGTGTTCTTTTATAACAATAGTATCGGTTTACACATTTTTGTAATCGTGATCTCTTAAACTCTCTTATCCAGATAGCCTCACACTGGTCAGGTGTCAGCTCTGTCCACGTCAACGACTTCTTGGGATGTGGAACAGACCAGATGCTGTTGGTTTTTAAAGATGAAGGCGCACCTAAGCAACCACTGGAAAATTTCATCATCACTGACCTCTGTGGCATTTTGTATTCTGTGAGTCAGACTTTGTACTTCCTATGTGCGATGTTACTTCACATTTACAGGTATTGCCCTTGATAAAGGAAAAATGTGAAAATGATAAGCATCACTAAGCGAAAATATGTTTTTAGCATGGCCAGGACAGTGATGCATGGAAGTCATCACCTCCTCCATCTGATAACTATCTGCTCACTCTACGAGCTTTAGAATCCAGACTGCAGGTGAGCATTTATAAACATTATACTTGAAGGCTGAGGGGGAAAAAATCAGTGTTATTGTCATCAGTAATAACACTTTTATCAGTGTTATTATTAAAATCATTGTAAAAACAAGTTTTGCAAATAATAAATTAAGCAAAAACTGAGTTAGTCATGTTTTGTTTTATTTTGTTTTGTTTCTTTTTTTGTGCACATGGAGCTGTGTCTGATGTGTATAACAATGAGTTTCACGCTGTGATATGTCGTCCCACAAGCTTGTGTGTGTGTGTGTGTGAGAGAGAGAGAGAGTGTGTGTAGAATGTAGCCTATTGATATTTGTCTAAAAATGTAGTGATGCTGTGATAATGATTGCATTTCATCCATAATGCTCAGTATTATTATGCAGCACACTCAATGATTTGATAATGGTATTTCTATAAGATGACCTCTTAAATGAGCCTATTTTCACCAAGTACTACTTATATTTTTGTATCATATAATTTAAGCTGTCAAATATTGAAATATGATCTATCTTTTAGGGTGGATTGATGGTGCTTCAAGAGCTTCAAAGAGAAGCGAGAGTGAAGGAAAAAGTTCTGCAGCAGTCAGTGCGTGCTCTCAATAATGTTGTATCAGAGAGAGAGACGATTCTTACCCCGCCTGAGCAGGTACTGTACATGCAAGGAAATATTAAATACCTGTCAAAAATTTCCACGCACTCATACTTTTGACTGTGTAATCATGACTTTAAAAAAAAAGATATAAAACAAGTTATAGCATTAAGCATTTTTAGATGACTGAACTCTATTAGTAATGTTTATTGAGCAAGCTAAAATAGTGTTTTTATATAAGAAATTCTACCTTTCCTTTAGCACTGGGACAGGCCATATGGCATGGTAATCAACAAATTTGGATAGCAGCTGTTGTAATTTCTAGTTGAATTTTCATAGTCTTAATATATCTATAACCCTTACATGCATTTAAGCTCATTTCCTCATTTTAAGAAGAGGACATTAAAAAAGGTGAGGTATGTAATTATGAGTCAGTTAGTTTTGTTCCAGCACTTGTCACTCATGTTGATAAGTTGTCATATTTGAAATGGCATCTCCCATGAGGCTGCGACAGTCAGCATTCATAATGCTGCCACAGGCACTGAAGAAGCAAGAGCAAACACAGGCAACAAAAACAAATGCCACAAACATTTTCTTTTCCTCTACTTGGTGTTTTGTGAAATGGGTTTTCTTGTTGTTTCTATAATTTCCTTGTGCTGTGGTTATTGGCCTTACCTTGGCAGCCACAATCCAAATAACTTGAAGTTGTACTGTTAGAACACCACTCACAGCAAATAGTGTACAAAAACAAGCTTCATTGAAAAGCGGAATTAAATGCAGGATAATGAAGAGAAAATGATGATCTTCACACACAGTCAAGTCACCCATGTTTTTCAAATGACATTTTAAAAGGCTGCTGCTTCTGCACCTAATGTTCTTTTGTTGAAATTGAAATGTCCGACATAAACTGCTACTGCTGTCAATGCTGTCACACGCTTGTCGTCACTGATTATAGTCTTTGCGCTTTCTGTCCAGGAAGGCCTTATTGCTCTGTGGGACTGTGATGATGAGTCAAAGGATGAGGTCTTGGATTGCAAGATGCAAGACATGCCAGCAATGTCTTCAAAACCTCAAGTTGACAAGCTGTGGCATCGCATCTTTGAGGACCGACTGGTTGTGGGAGTGAAACTATCTACTGACAGCTCTGTGTAAACATGATTTGGTTTTAATTGAATTGGACTGTGTATCTACTGTGTACAGATACGTGAGCTGTGTGGACAGAGGCATCAGTTCTCTTAAATATGCCACACCGAACATGATAGTATCTGTGAACACTTTACTTAAAAATGCTCACTCCATGGCTTGTCAGACATTATGAGTTATGTTTTTCATCTAGTTGAGTGATGAATGGTAAAGATAGCAGCAATATTAATATGGTGTTACATGTAATCAAGTCAGAAGTGTGACTGTCCAGCTGTCAGATGCTATCACTGATGTCTAATTAGATTTTCCTGAATTGAAACATTATGGTGCCATTAGCTGAGGTGTGCTGTAAGGAAAATCTCAGCTGTATGATAAAATTTCAACTGCAGCTGCGGATCTTCAAAGAACTCAGTTTTTCATAATTAAATCGATGAGGCGGTGTTGTAAAGAAATGTAAAGCCTACAGTAATCTGTCTTCAAATAGCATTAGCTTAGAGAGTATGATGTCCCCTTTTTGATTGCCTCTGACTTTATATAAGTTTCACTAAAGCACATGCAGGGTGGCTAGGTGGTCACCATAGCAACAAGTTTTTAATAACTCTCCAAGCTCCTTTTGTGAGAGAACAAGAAGCTATCTGATTCCTTCATCCGCTTGTTCCTGTCTTCAGCACATTTGGAGGAAAACTGCTTCTGTCATGCTTGCCTCAACAGCCTCTATATTGCTATTTTGATTGGTGCATTTATAAAGATCATGTAATTTCACCACGGCAGTGATTATTGTTGATCAGTTCACCATCACTCACACATTTGTTCTCACATACACACACTCCTATAGTTTTGTATTTGATTTGCAGTGTGATTATCTGTCCATGTGATATGTGATTGTTAGTGATGTGTTATTTTTGTTCCAGACCAATGGCCAGTGTGAGTTTATCCATCCTGACGGAGACGGGACAGAGCTCGACGCCTGCAGTTATCCAGACACAGTGCCAAGTGTTCTGGCTCCCCTCTCTCAGCCCCTCATCATCATCATCATCCTCCTCTGCCTTCATGTTCCTAGAGCCGGCAGCCAAAAGAACCAAGAAACACAACACCGGCAGTCCAAATGATCTCAACACTTGTGGACTAGCTGTGACTGCTGTGACCAGGGTGACACCTTTGTTGAACTCTGGCTGTGTCAAGTGCCGTGTCATGCTCCATTATGTCCAGAGACAAGATGCTACTGCCCTTGTGAGCAGCTCAACACCGGTTGCCCTGCACTGTGGTCAAGTCATTTTAGACATCCACAGTGATTTCCAGACCAAACTGTTGAAAAACCCCAAACTAAAGTCAGGTAAAGTGTGTGGATGTATAAAAGACCCACAACTTTAGATTTAAATTTCTACATAGATGTTTATTGTTGACTTCTTTTTTTGTGTCCAGATGAGGTGACAGAAGATTTGCTGAGTTTGCTGGCGATGCTGGATCGCTGGGTCTTTCACATTGATTCTCCTGATCACAGCCTAGGTGATATTGATGGCTGGATTCAGAAAAGAATGGGTTGTGAGAGGATAGACATGTGCCCTGAGTATCTTTTATCAAATTCATCAGGACCATCTGCTGTCATGCTACTGCACTGGCATCAGATAACCCCTTTCCAGGGGGAACTGTCTATCCACTCAAGGTAAGTCACTTTTGTTCACAGATGCCAATAACATGGCTGTCATAGATGTTGAAATTTGGGATGGTATTGAGTTTTGCTTCATAAATTCATTCATAAATTGAGTGTTTTTTCTCTCATATTAACCTTTATGCTATATTTTCTGAATTACATATTTGTTTTTTTCTTTTTAGATTGCATCATTTACAAAGTTAAATATGAAAATCTATAAATATAATATGATAATATAAGTTTGAAAGAAATCATTAAACAGATTATCTGTTGAATTGCAAATATTGATATTACTGCTCTGTATATTGTTCAAAAGCTGCTTCGAGGCATTGTCTTTAATTATTCAAATTTATTTTNATTGCATCATTTACAAAGTTAAATATGAAAATCTATAAATATGATAATATAAGTTTGAAAGAAATCATTAAACAGATTATCTGTTGAATTGCAAATATTGATATTACTGCTCTGTATATTGTTCAAAAGCTGCTTCGAGGCATTGTCTTTAATTATTCAAATTTATTTAAAAAAAAACATGTATTTTAGTTTTTTATGTAAAAGTTGGTACTGCTCAATTTATATTAATGGATTTAAATTTGACAAGGCTTTGAAGGTGGGAAGGATGCACATCTGTGATATTCCACTGGATATCATACAAAACTCAGATTTTGTTGGTAGGAGGGAAGGGGCGGACAAATTACAAATGGGAGATAAACATCAACAAATCATGTTTTCATTTATTGCAACATGTATTACATAATAGTAAATGTAATAGTTCAAATGCTGGCTCTGTTGTTCCTTTGCAGGCAGTTACCGATGCTCCAGTTCCTGGGCTCTCTGTTGGCTTACCTCCCTACATTCTGCTCTGTCCAATCAGTCAAAGGTACAAGGGGGCAGGGTGCATCTCAAATATTTTCTTTGACATTGGAAAAAGAGGTTGGGTCACTCCGAGAGTTTGTGTCATTACTGCTCTGTGGAGAACACAAAGATGAAGAGAATAAGAAGATGAGCACTGCACACCATGAGACCCCTGAGCCAGGTTCCGTGGAGGGTCTTAGAAGGTGTAGAGAGGAATGGCAGCAGGACATGGACAGGAGTAGAATGAGGTTGAGCCCCCTGGTGGATGTGGGGAAATACCGCAACCTTACCCAAAACCTCTCTGAAGTCCAGCTAGACGGGGATTTGGCAGCTCTTGTAGAGGCTCAGAGAAATTTGCTCAGCTAGTATATATACATTTTTATGTATAGATGTAGCTACTTTACACAATCTCATTGCTGCACCTGTTACCTGGACAGAGGTTATTTGTATCCATGGTGCTTAAATGACCTCAATCAACTCAAAAGTTGATTGAGTATGCTGTGCACATTTCACCTGTAGAAAGAGCACACCCTCCCATTGCTGACTTGGTTGTGTTCTTAGCTCAACTGTGCGTGTCTCACAGACAACCTCTTGGGGTTTTCTGTGTATCTTTTCAGTGTCTGTTGCTGTGTAGAGCCTCATCTCAGCCTATTTCCATTGGATCCCCCTCACCCCCCCGGATTTCACAGCTTTAATCTGATACTTATGTGATACCGCTCTCTTCTCAGCTTATTTCTTCTGTTCATGTCCCTTTAGACTCTCAGTGTTCAGAAACACTCTTTAATGCCCCTTTGTTGCTTTTTTTGCTATTCAGTAGCAGAAAACTACTTTTAACCCAAAGTAGAAAAAAACAGTTTGTGTTATGAATAAAGACAACAGATGATGGTAGAGCCAGATACATCAGCTCAGCTGCTGCAGTTGACTGAAAGCTTTTAGGGCTACTTTCCCCGCATGGTTCAGTTATTTTCCTGTGAAACGATGTAAAGAAAAAAGTCCTTGGATGCTGTTTCCCCTATGATGCTGCGCAGGCTGTCAGCACGGTTAGTTAAAATGCCACTTTACCACTTGAACATCAAACCCTATTTAAAGGGACGCAGTCTTTGCTGGATACACAAGGTCTCTCTACCAGTTGTGATTTTGAAAATAATCAGTAAGTTTTTTTTTTTTCTTCAACGGGCACTGAAAAATTTGTCAGAGCTCTAGAGGTACTCAATCTGTTTGTAGTGCTTAGTCTGAGGAGATATCAGCTCTCCCTCTTTCACACCTTTAATGTCTCTGCCTCAATGCCTCCAACAGCTTTCACCGGACTCACAGCCACAAGACTCCCCTAAATATAGCTCAAACATTTACTTCAAATTCTTCTATTTTTGTGTGGTTACCAACATGTTTTTTTTTTACGGCAGTGATGTTGCCGTGGGTTCATAAAATGTTAAGAGAAATCTATTTTTGTTATGTTGGAAATAAAGATCCTGTTTACAGCTGTTAGTTTTTGCTGATGTATTCAGACAATGTAACTTCTGTCACCATGCAGTTTGATTGCACACATCCACACATTTTTTGTTTTTTTGTTCCTTTTTTAATCCCTCACATACAAAAAAGTACTACACGGCCTCTTTTGGCTGCAAGACAAACAAACACGTCTGTCACTTCTAATAATGGAGAAGAATTGTGAATCCTGTACAGTAAATAACACCGGTAAATGGCCAGGGGGACTTGGATTACATGTGAAAATGAAAATTCAATTGTATTGTTGTTCCCTTAAAGCCCTGACTGCCACCCAGAGTAAAATATATGGTTTGTCATCCCATTATTGTTTCCTAACTTCTATTAAGTCTGAGTGGAGTACAAAGGCTACACTGAGCTCTCTCACCTTAATGGGGAATGAAGTGGTGTGATACTGCTGCTGTTATAAAACATCACAGACACGGAGAAAACCGAATAAACTCTATATCCAGCTTATGATTATAACAGCTATATGATGGTTTTCTGCATACGTTGGCCCCTTTTGATGTATTTATGAATGATAATGGCATGTGTTAAGACTCAACTAAGCTCATAATAATGTTTTATAATTGATAGTTTATGAGTTTGATCTATTCTTATCTGAAAAGAAAAAAAGTTATATTGCTATATTTACAAATTTTACTGATGTAAAAATTAAAAAAAAAACTAACAGCCTCAGAAATCATTATTAAAGGAGTAATTTGACTTTGGAAATACACTTATTCGCCCACTGTTGGATGAAAATTTCACTCACTCAATTTCAGTACCACTCAGATTTTTGAGTCATGTCAGTATTATCAAACTTTGGTAAGAAAGCAAATAAATGGTTTTTTTTCTCAAAATGTCAATCTGCTTCTTCAGGGTTGTATGTTAAATGTGTGAGTGACAGCAGCTTTCAATTTTGCATTTTAAATTTGGTGATAGGTTGACCATTTTTTTCACATTTGGCCAGTGGCGGGCCGTCAGGGCCAGCAAGGCCTTCTCTGC
>JANJYP010235811.1:0-12080 GCA_024605115.1 Rastrelliger brachysoma | reverse complement strand
AGAGTGGAGATAGTACCCCTACTGACTGCGTCTTGTGTGAAGAGAACTAAAAGAGGACTGGGAAAGGTGATTCTCACAGTGTTAAGAGTAGTCATTGAGATGACAGGCAGCTAAAGATGGAAATCAAGAGAGGCTCAAGGGAGAGACTCAAGAGAGCTCTTAACTCAGTGGCTGCTGCGTGTTTTCTCCTCTGGATCAACATCACACTTCCTACTCAGGTCTCCCAGAGGATCTAATACTATCACAGAGGAGCTGTGGAATGAAATTGCAAGGGTGTGTGTGGGTGTTGGTGGCTGACGCACATTCACTCTCAAGATATCCACCTTCCTTTCACATTCAATGCCACTATTTTTTTTTAAGCTGTCCCTTGAATAATTGAGCCAGCTGTGTTTGCTTGCTTGCTTGCTTTGGTGAGGACACTCATCAATTTTTTTTTTTTTTTCATAATGTGTTTTGTAATGGGCTCAGGAGTTAAGAGCAAAAGTATCAGGGGAAATCCTCAGAGTATTGTATGAAAAATAAAAGTCAGATGACATTTACTAATTCTCTCTTGCCATCTGTCTTTCATCTCATTGTAAATCTCAAAATGAAGCAAGTTCACTTGTGGTCACAGTCATGGTAAGCAATCTTTGCATTAGAGTTGGTGGAGGGAGAGCAGCTAGAATAGCCATGGACAGCTACAGCATGGTTCACATCACCTAATCATTTGAGGACATTACCCTTATGTCTAAGCCAATCATGTGTCATGGCTGTTCTCCTAAACATGACCTGACTATGACATCCTAAGGTCAAAACCTTCACAAGAACAAAGATAGGAAAAGATTAATACAGAAAGAAGCAGAGAACAATGCAAGAGAGAGGGTTTGAATATAATAAAACCTAGAGCATCTTCTTTAATACTTTCTGACTTGTTGTTACAAGTCAGAAAGTATTAAAGTACTTATTAGTGCTAGCAAAAGATGTTTGATCATTTGATGTTTAATTTTGCTCTTTAATCACAAAATTAGCTAGCCTATTTCTGTTGCAAGTGAAACGGATTTATTTAAAATTGATTTTCATTGTAGCTATCAAAGACAAATATTCCAGTGAAATAACAGTAAAACTTTGTTCTTTAGCCTCTGTTCACTGACCACTGATAGGTATGCAGCTTAATCTGCAGGTAGCACTGATCAGTTTAGTAAAATGATCAGGGTACTAATAACATTTTAATCCCATGTTGTCTGACTCTTTGTCTGAACTCCTTTTCAAATAATATTGTGCATCCACAGATTAAATTTGCCCAGTGAAGTAAGGTTTTGTTTCATTTCCTGTCTCTCTTAGCTTTCCAACTCCAGGTCACTTCCAGGTCAACTGGCGTGGCCGCACTTATTTCTGTTTTTTAATCCACCCCTCATGGCATTTGATGCTATACTTAATGCCACTGCGCATGCAAATCAGGGGAAAAGAAGACTGAGTCCAAGTAATTGATCTTCTTAACTACTCCCACTCAATTACAGTAGGTTAATGCGAGCCCCCTCAGGATTTCTCATTCGCACACTCAAATGCCATTTGCTGATGTCCATGAGTAAGGGATCCATGAGATGTGTAGGAAGGTTAGATTGCATGGGTATGGGTCAGTGAAAATATTAANCTCTCTCTCTCTCTCTCTCTCTCTCTCTCTCTCTCTCTCTCTCTCTCTCCCTCTCTCTCTGTCTGTGTGTGTGCGTGTGTATATATGTTTGTGCACATTCCCTCAAGTTCATTCATTCAGCTGTTCATAGTGTAGTTTCAAAGGGCTCTATTGCTCCAACGTGTGGAACTGTAAAAGATTAACTGTCTGCTCTGAGGCAGTTAATGTGAATCTAAATAAAGAAAAGTTGCCCTCTAAAGAATGAGTTACCTTTTGCTTATATTAACACAAATCTTATTATTCTTGTATTCTATCTGAAAACATCAGCTGTATAACCTATATAATATACTACTAGTAATCCTATAAACTATACACCTATAAAAGTAAAATCATTATCTCATGGTCTAATCTACTCTTCTACCTTTGGAGTTGACTTGGTGCCAAGGTGTTCAGCAACAAGAACTTAAGCATCCTCTGAGAGAGTGGCTTGGCACTAGGGGGTAAGCTTCAAATGAGCTTGCCAAAAAGTCCATGGGTATGGAAGCAATGTGCGTCCTCACTGTGACTCCACAGTCTTTCAGTTTGGTGCTGGGCCAAGTCCAGGTTACCTCACTTAGCTGCTAATAGGTTTAACCTAATCAGCACCAGCATTCATTTAGTGATAACACTTCTTCTCAGCTATGACACCTATTTGATTCTGTTTTGCTCTGTCCTTTATTCAGTCTTTCTCATTTATTATAGGGGATTTTCTTTCTTTTTTAGACATTGTCAGGTGTCATTTCAGGGCTAAAAAATGTTGCAATGTCACTAGCCTTCAGCCACTGTTTTCCACTGTGTAAGTGCGTGCCAGAGGTTAATGGATAGGCTAAAGTAATGATGGACTCCTGAACAATTCCACAAAATCCTTGCATGCCTGCATGATATTTGTTGAATTAGGCAAGTCTCAAAAGCAATACAGTGCATATCTCCAGCCAGCAGTGCATGTAATATAACCAGTGTGTTCTGCAACTTAATGTGGTTTGTGATTAGTATTCAGGGTGCCTTATTTTCCTATCTTGACTGAGACTCTTTAATTTTGTTCATTGATTTTGATGCATTTTATGTTGTCATAGAGGACTCCCTACAAAAGAATGCTGATGTTTCTATGTACTGGAATTTGGCACTGAAGTGCTTTACAGAGTATAGGAAAGAGACTTTTTACCTGTGGGTTTAGACACTGTTGAGCTATGGGAAAAGGACCTAAACTAATCTCAGCAGCATTGTAATGAGTTTTATCTGTGATTCTGGTGCAAGGCAGAAGCAGAGATTAAAATGTGAAGTGGCACTGAAGAGGAACAGTAAAGAGACAATGAAAGATCCAGACTCAGCTCGTCTAATATTCAAACTTAATATGACTTTCAAGAATACTCTCTTATATGCCATACATTGCACACACATACTTTCATTTATTATATATCAGTAATATACATCAAACCTCAGCTAGAACACCTAAAGCCAGATTGAATTTACAGAGGCCAACAAGACCTGGTCAAGGTAAAGAGCTGCAGTTGGAACACAGCCGTGTGGTGTGCTGACCTCTTAGGATAATGCAGGATGTTCTTTAGCTATCCCATTACTAAGCAGATGGAATAGGAATTGAGCATGACATGACCATATTATACATTTTTTTATATTTCCAAATTATGAAAACTTTGTTACTGTATTTTGACTACTGAGAGCAATCAATTATATTTTTAGACAGGTGAAGGGAATTTTGAACTGCTGTCAGCAAGTGGAGCTAAAATCCTTTTATCATTTTATCCACTGCAGATCGCATGCAAACACACACACTTCAGTTTCCAGTATAGGATTCTGGCTTAGTTTTTTCCCTCTTTCAATATTATTTAATAACTCTCTGTATTTATTCAAATACTTAATCGCTGATTTGGTCTTTTGCCATGTTACAATTTATCTGTCAGTTGTATTTACAACACTAAGGCATGTTCTATATGCATAATGTGTTTTCATTCAGTAACATGGTGCTTTTTAAGCATAGACAGACATTAATTCATTTTATTCATATATTTTACACTTCACACCTCTCAGCAATTATTTATGCATCTTTTCCTCCCAATGCAAACCACAAACCCCCAACTATATCTGTCTCCTTTCCAATTTAACAGTTTTAGGGTTACAGCTTTTTAATTTCAACATAGATTTTTTATTGTGTCTCGCTAATATTGTATTCTTCTTTGTTCTTCTTTTCCTATCCCTAGATTCTGGCCATCATATCAATCCTGTTTATCGTTCTCTCCACCATTGCTCTGTCTCTCAACACTTTACCAGAGCTTCAGGTGATAGACGAGTTTGGCCAGGCCAATGACAATCCCCAGCTGGCCCATGTGGAGGCTGTGTGCATTGCTTGGTTCACCATGGAGTACCTCCTTCGCTTCCTCTCTTCTCCTAATAAGTGGAAGTTCTTCAAAGGCCCACTGAATGTCATTGACTTGTTGGCCATCCTGCCCTACTATGTCACTATCTTCCTAACTGAGTCCAACAAGAGTGTACTGCAGTTCCAAAATGTGCGCCGTGTTGTACAGATATTCAGGATTATGAGAATATTGAGGATCCTGAAGTTGGCCAGGCACTCTACGGGGCTCCAGTCTCTAGGATTTACACTGAGAAGGAGCTACAATGAATTGGGGCTACTTATTTTATTTCTTGCCATGGGCATCATGATATTTTCCAGCTTGGTCTTCTTTGCTGAGAAAGATGAAGATGCCACAAAATTCACCAGTATCCCTGCCTCATTCTGGTGGGCCACCATTACAATGACTACAGTGGGCTATGGTGACATTTACCCACAGACTTTACTTGGAAAGATTGTGGGTGGGCTCTGCTGTATTGCAGGAGTGCTGGTAATTGCCCTACCTATCCCCATTATTGTCAACAACTTCTCTGAGTTCTATAAAGAACAAAAGAGGCAGGAGAAGGCCATCAAGAGGAGAGAGGCACTGGAGAGAGCCAAGCGGAATGGCAGTATTGTGTCAATGAACCTGAAAGATGCCTTTGCCCGCAGTATGGAACTGATGGATGTGGTAGTGGAGAAAGGAGATGACAAAACATCACTGGATAACCATCTGTCACCTAGCCGCTGGGGTACCTCAACCAGGCGCTCCACCTCTGAAACCAATCTTAAATCCCCAGACAAAAACCCAGACACTCTGCCACAAAGCTCCCCTAATCGTATATCCATCACCACCACTGGAAGTACCCAGTGGACAAACAGGACCCCCCAGCACCTTAATGTCCAGAAACTGGAGGAGATGTACAACCAGATGACCAAGTCACAGTCATTCTCCAATCTTAACACTACAAGCTCCATGAGCACCCTGAGCACAACTGTGACCGTTCCGGTGTCACCTAAGAAATCTCACAGCCCTGAAAACACATTAAAAGAAGAGGTGGAGTTGGAGATGAAAGAGGTCCAACCCTCCACTGTAGATAACTTTGCCAGCTGCTCAGCGGACTATACAAAGCATGACCTGAACTCAGGAGAGGAAGAAGCTGGGCCAGATCAGATAAGATACCCAGAGGCCCCACCATATCTTGATCTTAGCCAACTGAGGGCAATTGATGACCAGAGCTCTCCCAGCTCTATACTCAAAGATGGTCTCTATGAATCTGTCATCCCACATGATGGATCAAAGCTCCACATAGAGGAAGGAGAGAGCTTTAACAGTGCTGTAGAGAATATCCAGAGCTCTCCCAGAGGGAATAACCCACTTAAAATAAAGGAGTTAAAGGTCAATTTCACCAAAACCACAGCTGAAGGCCCACTAACACCACCCAGCACTACCTCTCCTGGAGACATCAGCTCCAGCATTCTGGAAGAAGATTCCCCGGAGGGAGAGATCTCACCACTTATTCCCAGTTCAGAGGAGCTTCTCCCAGTCACAGAGGAGGAGAGCTGCCCATTGTCCCCTAAACAGCTGGTGGTAGACACACCACCTGGCGATGAAGATCAATCCACAGAGAACCACGAAGAGAGGCATTTGATGGAGGTGGCAGGTGCTGCAGTTGCACCCTTGTCACCTAAGATGACAGCACAAAATTGCACCCAAGAAGTGGTTGGGGCTGGCGAAGAGGTCAAGGGTGACAGCAACCAAAGTGGACACAAAGTAGAGAATCACATGTTTACATCTGATATCCACCTGAGACCTGGAGATGGCAGCCTCTCTCCGACCTGTGAAACCAGCATGTGACTGTAAGAGAAGCTTTGAGTGACAATAGACCCACTGCAACCTCAGCCTGGTGTGTGGGAAAGCAGGAAGAAAAGACAAGAGTGCAGTTGTAGTGAAAGATATTTTTGCATGGCATGACAAGTCCCTTTTACTTGTGTTGTTGTGTATTGCTGAAAAAGAAACTGCAGTGTTTCATGCAGAATTAAGAATGACTTTGGGACAAACAGTGGGCTCCAAGAGGAGGCTCTTGAGAAAAAGAGGGAATTCATCAACTAATGTAGACATTTCTGTCCTCCTAATGTACATAATGACAGTCTCCTTTTCTAGCAAAAGAAGGAAATGCACAGAGGGACTTATCTGTAAATAGCATGCATTTAAAAATGACAGATATTTTACGGTGCTTAGTTTGCTGAAAGTGCTCCACTGTAAATACTAGGACATCTAAGGCAATGACAATGCACAGGCTGGCAAAGGAAAACTGTCACTGAAGGTACAAATATTTGCAATGTGAAAAGTCAGGAGTAGGGGTGGGTGGGTGAGGGGGTGGGTGGTTTTATCGAGAGCCCTCAGACTGGGTGTTGCATCGTAGCGACCTATAAAAAAAACATATCATTACCTTTTGTGGAAATGCAAAGTGTCCCCATGATGACCCTGTAATGTTTTTTGTGTGAAAAATTGTGTATGAAACTGTAACGTTAACATTATTTGCTTTTGTTTTTTTTTAACAACTGTTGAACTTTCAGTAGAGCATCTGATATCTGATATAACTTTGAATTAATGACCATGGGTAAGAAGGACAAAAACACCTGGGGCCAGATGCATAAAACTCAGTGTAGATTCATTATTAAAACTCCATGAATGCACCAAGCCAGAATTATGCGTAGGCATTCTTTTTGTCAGATATATAAAGTCATGCATACACATGATTTGGCAAATGATTTGATAAATCAGTTATAATGGAACTGCACATCTGCACGAGCTTCATTTCTACTCCCACAAATAGCCATAAACAGATGAAGACATACCCTGAACAAGCCATTTTCATATCAGTTTTCTGGCTGTTCACCTGTCAATAAAACAAGTGGGAATGAAGAAGTGTAGTTTCAACAATTGTGTTGTTCCCCAACAGAAAAACAGCTCTTATTCTTCACAACAGGTATGCCCATCTGTGCAGTTCTTTATAGCATACATATCATTAATTGATCACATGTAACCCAATGTCAGCAGTGATATCTCATAAATGTAATCAATTATTAGTTTGTAGCAGGCACATCTAAACTGACTTTACAAGAAGTGTTGCAACTAAGGATAATTCTTTTGTATATAAATCTGCCGTTGATTGGTACATTACAATTCTGTGTGTAAACATAAACAAAAATATCACATAATCAGTGCAGCTGCTCATCAACCAAAGCAAATTACTAAGAGATCCCATCTCTTACCCTATATTTCATCTTTATCATCTTTGTGCATGTTTTTCGTTATGCATCTGGCCCCTCTATTCCCATAAAGCGCATGTAGTTGCCAAATACGTACTGTATGTAACCAGTAAGGACAGGAACTATCACATATTACAGCTACTGAACATATTTATCATCTGGTTAAAGAAACTAGGACAAGGTTTGAGATGTCATATTTTGCTCCTTGTTGAACTTTTCAATTCCATACAAATCACAAAAATAAATCTTATTTACTCTCTGACATCAGATATATACATCTAAAAGTAGTTTTAAGATTAAAATATGAAATAAGTAGGTCTAGAGTGGTTGTAGAAAATTGACAGTAAGTAAGTGAGAATCCATAAAACAGACTATTTATTAATTAAACTCACTAGATCTGATCATGAATACACATATATGCTTTACATTGTAATTATCTATTTTGGCAATTCAAAAGTGATAGTCTACCACAAGAAAATGACAGTAATCCTCGTGATATCAATGGACCAAATCAAGCACACTGACAAGCTTTCATTTATCTCAGCTGCATAATATCATATATGGTAATAACATGTATTATGACAGTAGTTATGTTTTTCAGTTTTGTTTTCCTTATGGTTTGTTTACCTGCATTGTGTTCATTGTCCTATCCTCAGCACCCTAATGTCATTGTTGACATTTGTTCCATACTACTGCAAGTTCATCCGATCCTGCTGATAGATTTAATGCATCTTTTTTTTTTTTTTGTAAATCTGTAGTGTCTTCAACTGTAATTTATTGTGTTTTCTTGTGAACAAAACAATTTTCAGTCAAACTTAAACCCAAAGGATTTTTTTTTTCTTGTCTTGTTTCTCACTATTGTTTTACACTGACTGAAAATATCTGTTGTATGTTGCCTTTGATTCCAATTTGTTGCTGGAATATTTGTCTATTGTTTCAGCATGACACTTGGGTGAGTGTACAAGTAGTGTGTTTGTGAAAGCCACACAAACCAGATTGGTACTGACAGGAAGTACATGGGTGAGTTGTTTGTCGTTTGTTAGTTTATTATATTGTTTTTTTTTTCTTTTTTTCTTATTATTATCATGTTTTGTCTTCTCACAGAGAGGTGTGGAATGTGCAATACCGCATACTGCAATCTATGCAGGCCAAGAATTGTGGCACTTTATTTTCTGTCTATGGGATTTGTAAGTGTACAGGCAGAAATTACTTGTATTTTTCAAATGTTATATCTTTAATATGAGGCAAAACAGTATTACAACTACCAGAATCAGAAACAATGCAAAGGAGAAGTTGACTTTTGCGTTTTAATATTATATGGCTGGGCATATGCTGTCAGGCACCTTAATGCCAGATATCATTGGACCTCAAACTTGATTATTTGTGGGAATAGGCATCCAAATTGACCACTTGGGCCTTTTATATTACTGTTGGATTTACATAAAAATCTAACAAATGTCTGTGGAAGATATTAAGATAATCTAATTTAAATGGCCACACACAAAGGATTTTATGTTTTTTGTGAATTAACGTTGAAAATGATTCTATTTTTTCTAAACCAAAATGGAGCACGACCACAATTTCCTGCCATATGGTGGTTGAAATGATGCGTGCCTTTTCATAACACTGCTGTTTATGAGAAGGTAGCAAGTCATTTTGCTTTGTTCATACAGCACTGTACAGAAAATTCTAATTTTATAGGAGAAATCAGGTCTTTATGTAATAGATACCAGTAATGTTATTGAGTTCTCAGGTTTTCTATAACTCTCTGATGTTTCCGATTGGATAGATTCTCTGTTTTTCTTTAACAGCTAATGTTAACTAGTTACTTCTGTACTTTTTGAAAGGTGATGTTGTCAAATCCACATTGATGTCTTGGCTCCCGGAATAAGGAGCGGCAATATTTCTCCCTCCTCCTGGGTAATCTGTGTACCACGTTCAGTATCCACCCCCATTAGTCTTCAGTGAGGCAGGAAGGAGCACAAACAAATAGATTGAAGTTTGAATGTCAGAGTTTCAGAGCTGAGAAAGAGACAGAAGAGGGAGAGTTATGCGTCTAACTGACCACAGGCAAGAAGAGATCCCTACTGTCACTGAAATGATCCATCTGATTATTTCCCATGCTGACACCATTGGGTGCTCCAAACCCTATACCTTCAGAGGCTCTAACCCCATGGCATGCCCTCAGGAACAGTGGTCACTTAGTAAAACAAAGGCTAAAATAAGGGAAAGCTATGAGAGTTAAGAGGAGAGGTGATATGGAGTCCAAATGGTTACATCACATCAGTGCTCAGTTGTGGTCCATATTTCCATTTGTCTGTATACATACTGTATACCCAGACCAACATAATTTGACTCAGTAATCAGAGATAGCCTATATGTGAGAGCTCATGGAATTATCTTTCATGTAAAATGATTGATCCCTCATTGGAAACACAGTTTCAAATTCTTTGGTATTTTCCAAAGTAAAGTGCGTGGACAGTGGTGGTTGTTGTCGTTTGGGGTTTTCATTTGTCTTTTTTCTTGATGTTTTGTAAGGAAGGTAAGCTGATAACCTTCTTGTTAAAGGTATTTTTTTCCCTGTACCTGTGCGTTCAATTTAACATTCTTTTTCCTTCATCCTTTGTTTGTAGTAATCATGTCTCCATGTTAGCCTTGAGTAATCCTTCATTTTGACAGGTAGGGTAGATAAACAAGGGATTTGGATTGATCAGCTATATTCCCCTTGGGATGATGTTTGTGAGGATACTGAAATTAATTCTGTGAGCTGACAGCAAAAGGACTGTGCTCTGTCTTACTGTCTCACGGTGACATTATCATCTGTGATGCTGTACAGAGTGGAAAGGTTATGTCTTTATTTTCTCTGAGAGAATGGGTATTGTCTGTGTCACTCATGCGTGCTTACCAAAACCTTGCTCCCTAAAATGCATAAAGCTACATTGTTTCTTCTTATGTCTCTGTGTACTTTGCCTATCACATCTGTTGATTTTTATTTTTTCCTGTTCAGCTTTGGAGAACATAATCATTAGACACATTCTGAGCTACAGACTGTTTCTGTACAAAGCAACATCTTTGTATGCATGTAGTAGTCCAAGCAATTATGTGACCACAGAACACTTTGTTATGGTACATGTATGTCAACATTTCTGTAGAGCATTGTTCCCCATTGCGTCTATTAGCATATGCAGAATAACAAATAAATGTGTATATAACTCGTGTATGTGTTTTCATAAGTGTGTCTATGTGTCTGGTGTTCTCTTTTCAACAAATGATTTCGAGGATTGATACTGATGCAAATATGAGTTATTTAGGTCATTTCTACATTGTACTACTATAATTTATACTGGCCTTGCTACTCCCAGGTAAGCCAAGTCATTATAACATCCAAAAGTGTTTCTCAACATCCTGGTGGTATATTGTACAGAAATGCATCTGAATACACTGCATAAAAGGGACATTTACACAACATTTATGTAATCAAAGATGACATAATGACAATAATGATGGCTGTGTTCTATTCAAGTGTCAGTGTCCAGTGCCCAGTAAGCCATGACAGTATAAAAGTGAGCCAGCATGCGCAGTATACCAGGACCCTGAAAAGCAGCTAAAATGGATTTCAAAAATTTCACCTCAAAATGTTGCTATAGCACTTCTTTAACTCTAAATGCCAATTTATATTCTACCTATTTTCTTTCTACACTTTGATAGAGGAAGTGCTGTCTCGAACTCATTGACTGCAATAAAATCAGCAGGCTCAGTCTCCTCACTCTCTTCTTTCTTAAACTTACAGATTCGCTCTTCTTTGAAACTCTTTGTGCACATTGTTGCTCATGCTCAGGAAGCCCTTCTGCCTATAATAATGTACAAATTTAATTAGACTTGTTCTAGGTTCAATAATTACATCAATTTTTAAACATCCAAAATTATGCTGGCAATAAATGGAAAGTGATCCAACTGAGCTGAAGCCTCTGTCACTTTGAAACTCAATTGTTCAGACATACCTTCTCGTAAAGACCACATTCAGACTTTGAAATGTTCTCAAAAGTTGTGTTGGGATATCTTTCTCATGGATCAATTTTAGTCTAAAGTAAGGCTTCTACTGCAGTTTTCTCTGGGGTAAACATGTTCACTACAATGTGATTTGTGTGTTTTGACTTGTTGCCATCTGCTGTTGGATCCAAAAGACTATTCTGTTTCTGCTGCTGGGCTCCCCCAAGGCCACATGACAAACTGTCATGACCAACAAACCGCTGCAGCTAGGAAATTCAAACTGTGTATACAAAACACTAAACCTTCGAAGAGCCACATAAAGTTCTGATTGAACTGTTTGCAGTGTAGTGTCACAGTGCAAATGTGTGTATAATGAACACTGCCATCTACACCACTATGTTCTTATAATTGTAACACAAAAGCTGTCAATCTGTCAGTATGTCATTACCAGTTTTCCATATAAACAACCTGCCATGTATATTTTGCCAATTACCTGCTTCTCTTGAGATTCTCATGATGAGCATGTCTTTTAAGGCTGTAACTTAATTTAATAAAACATGGTGTGTGCCTTTAAAGGGATGAGCTGCTACTTCAGCTTTCCTAAATAGATGACACGGGGAAAATGGTGTATTGAAAATAAAAAAAGATATTACTTTAAATAACTCATTATCATATAACAACCACTGTTTAAAAATGTACATAACCTACAAATGTTTCACGTGTGTTTCACTTTGGTCCAGTCATTAGCCCACAATGCTGCACATGAATAAATGTGCAGCATTGTGTTGCACACTTGGATAAGAATGGACGTCCAGGCGT
>JANJYP010235785.1:0-10579 GCA_024605115.1 Rastrelliger brachysoma | reverse complement strand
TGGCTGGACTATGCAGAGTCCCTTGTCCTTCACCCTTTCCCTCAGCTTCTCCTCCCCCTCTCTCCCCATCTCATCCTCCTGTCATCACTTGCTCTGATGAGGCCGTGAAACAGGTGGCTTGAGAATTCAAAATGACATAGGAGAGATGCAGNTGTGTGTGTGTGTGTGTGTGTGTGTGTGTGTGTGTGTGTGTGTGCCACGCATTCACAGAGAAAGTCTGTGCATGAGGCCCCCCCCAAAAAACAATAACAAACAAAATACAAATTAAGTTACTTTTTTGTTTTTGTTAACATTTCACTGGCTGGTAATCTTTACTACCACATTTCTTTATTCAACATTTTACAGTTATTTTGTAAGATTACTCCTTCTGCATACATTCTAAGGCTGTTGGCAGAATACACCTAAATTAAATTAAAGTTAATGAAATCCATCTTGATACAAACTGTTGGCTCTAAACTATCACAGATGAAGAGCTGGGAGCAGTGACAGATTGGACAAAGGCACATGACTGTGGCTTTTCATAGTTAGACTGAAACAGATACATTCACTTGCAATGATAAGAAGAAATGTTCTCTATTTAACATTAAACACATCAAACAATGGCCTAAATGAAAAGTCTTCTCAGCTCTGAAAAAAGAGAGCAAATCTGTCCAGACATCTGTTCCCAGAATTTACAGCAGCAGTTGTGTTGTAAAAGATCCTCTTGTAAGTTTGTCTGGAGACAGTGTGATACATCAAGCACATATTCTAAACTATGTCTTTCTCTTTGGCTTAGGTCTCAATTTAATTAACTGTCGGTGGCTCCCTGGTCAATCCCTGAAGAGTGTCCTTCAGTCTTATCACCGTCTGCTTTCCCATCAATGCTCCCTCCACTCTAACACTCAAGTTACCGATCGGTCTCACATTTTTCACAAAAAATTCTGCTCACTTCACTGTAATATTATTAGTCAGCTGCAGTTCATATAGCTCTGGCAAAAAAACAGAAATAAGACATTATCATCAGACCATGTACTCTAAAAGTGGCCACAAATTGTTAAAGGAGATATATCATGGTTTTTGAAATGGTGCTTACAAGTCAAAAGCCAGGGAATCAGCCAGCACTCAAAACTTTGTGTGCAAAGTTACCTCTTCTTCCACTTCATGATTTAATTTCATGCCACGGTTGTTCCATGGATTGTTTGCATTTTCCACTTGCATATTTCACATCTAATTTGAGAAGTTTCTACTCTGACTGAAGAACAAGACAATTAAGTGAAATCTTACTACTATTTGGTCAGGTAGCATCTGAGGGGCTGATAGAGGCTGAACTAAGCTGCTACATAAAGGGTTGGCATGAGAGAAATATATTTTTGGAACTGTAAATCATGCAAAGATATTCCAGTAGAATCCAGAATATAACCACACCAGAAATATGCAAAATACACCTCCTTTAATATAATGAGCATTGTATCAGTTTGTTCAGATGTACAGTGAAATGTAA
Source organism: Rastrelliger brachysoma (assembly GCA_024605115.1). NCBI lineage: Eukaryota > Metazoa > Chordata > Actinopteri > Scombriformes > Scombridae > Rastrelliger > Rastrelliger brachysoma. The sequence continues at coordinate 9,099 of JANJYP010235785.1, read as the reverse complement.
AAGAAAAATACCAACAAGTTCAATAAAACCTTTTGATATTATTATTTATTTTACAAGCAACCCAGGTACTACCGAATGTTGACAGCTTTATGGTCAATCACACTGTCCAGCCTCAGACAGCTGCCAGTAAATGGCACATCTGGCTCCTAATTCTGTAACCCTTAGTCAAAAACTGTGCCAGTAATTGCCAGCCAAAGAAAGCTAATCTCATGTTCCCTGTGTGAAGCTGTCAGCCAGATCATTTGCGTCTATATAAAATTTCAGATTTGCTGTTATGTTGTCCACTCTATCAAAGAGGACTGATACTCTGTGTACAATCGTCATTTGTGGGATGACTGTTTCTGATGTTACTTGTAACTTATAGAGAGCAGAAACACTTATGCTATTGTCTCAGACCACATGGATAGCAGTTTTCAAATTGCGCAATGATCACTGAATAGTTTGAGCAATACTGAATGAGCCAATAATCACAGACCCCACATGTCTCTCCTCTTCTAGCTTGCAGTACTTCATTGTTTCTTACTCCACCTAAAGACTCAGTTTTAAAGATGTGTGGCAGAGGTTGCACAACCCTCTCAGCAAGATGTGTTTCTGATACAAACCAACAGGCCAAGACTGTTCAGCCAAGGCTTGGATGCTCCAGCAGTTTTCTCTGGGTGTATGAAGGATGTTGGCATGCACGCATAAATTCCACATCAGCACATGCACTCTAAAGAGAGGTTGACAAATTTAACTGTTGAGTAAATACACTAACCTCCACAAATGTAGGGCAAGTTTTGCACAATGTAAACTCTTCAGCATCTCTAGTATGTGAGAGTTTTGTACTGGCTGTAAAGACATGAATACATGCTGTTATACAAAGCTGATCTCATCCTCAGGAAAATGAGCTGTTACTCAAACCACAGAATTCAAAGCCTGGTACCTGACAGAATTACTGACAGGCTGGTGTTGAGTTTGACATGTTCATTCAGTTTTGGTCGGAGGTCTTGACATTACTTCATTTTCTGTGTTTGACAGCTTTATCACACACACTGAAGAACATACCCTAAACACACACATAGACTCTATACATAAAGCAGCAACACATGTAGTCAGCAATCTGGTTGGAACAGAGGAGGCGATCAGACAGACAGCCCAGGGAGAAGTGGCGCCTGTCATGTGGAATGGATCTCATTAAAAGTATGCCCCAGGTCACACTTTGATGGACAGGGAAACGTCAGTCATCTGCCAACTAGATTAGCAGAGACTGAAGCCCCTATCCTTTCTCTCTGCCCCTTGAGAGCCCATAGCATACCAAGTGGGTCCAGGCAGACTCTTATGTGTGCCCTGCAGCCTCCGTCAAAACCTCTCACCTCTGGCTTGCCAATCACAAATGAGCACATCCACCTCAAATCCAAAAGAAAAAGAAATACCACCTGCTGTGTCAAAAGGCAGGTGGTAGCAGATCTTTTCTTTTCCATCTTTTCCCTGGTGTATGAGGTTGTTTTGCAGTCTTAAAGCCCAGCTCTCCTCTGACCTGTACTGCTACATTTGTATTTAAAAGACCCAGTACAATCCAAGCACTTGGCTGATAGGTGAATATGACATCATAACTCAAATATTGCACTACTAAAATACAAGTTACTATAAGTCTAAATTAAGGTACAATGCCTTGCATTTTAGTGATAGGGAACTACTATCACTAACTCAATCATCTCATACAGATATTGACATGTTGGTGAGGTTTTCCCTGCTCAAAAGAAGTGATGCATTTTATATTTCAGAAGAAACTGTGATTTATATTGAAGAAACAACAGAAGAACTCTTAGCAAAACAAAAAATGGCAGAAAAAATGAAGACAAAATCAGTTTCAACTGGAATTCTGGTGGGGGTGGGGAGCTCATCTCTAAAGGTCGCCGTCAATTTAAAGTGTGGAATTAAAGTGGGAAAAATTACTAGCTTAACAACCTTAACAAGACTCCATCAATCCACAGGTTTTGGTAGGAATTTAATGATATTTAATGATGGCTATAGTTTCATACACAACATAAAGAAAAGAGATCTCCAAGTCTCAGGAAGAAAGCAGCAACATTTCATTTTCCTGTGCAAAGTTAAGAGGTTAATGTGAAGCTTTAGCTATCCAAATTTGCCAATTCAAGTAGATCTTTTTAAACTTCACAGTTATTACAGTCATTTTTAGTGCCAAAGCCCCCCTTTTTGTTATACTTGCACTGAAGCTCAACAGGGAAACACAAAGAGGGAATTTTGTGCACAAAATGACCAACATCATTTACATAGGAGATCATTTAATAGTCAATATGAACTGGAGGAATGATTACAGTGAGGCAAAAACCTCTTTCAGTGTCCATATGAACACTTGACTGTTTTAAGACAAAACTGAAAAACTGTCAACCTGTCCTTTAAGTTAATTAAAACTTATTAACATTTAGTCTTTTATGGCTGTGTTTCAGTACTTGTTTTTTAAGGAATGGTTTTCAGGCTAAGCCTCAGTACTGGCAACATACTCCAAGACATGAATACATATGATTTTAATAATTTTAACGCGCAATATAGTTTCACATTTTTCTCCCTTTTCTTCCCATTATTGGGGTCGTTGTCTTACATGAAAAAGGACATGAGCTGTAATCATACAGTGACCTACTGTTTATCCCAACATTCCCAAGAGTTCATGTCTCCAGCAATAGACCTGTGGCATGATGCCCAGGACAGGGGCCATGGATGGTTCACTTTGACAAGCATGCTAGTCAAGGCTGTGCTAGCTTCACTCAAAGCAGATCAGGATTCCCAATCATCTCTGACATGCTGGTTGTTTGACGTAATACAAAGTCCATTTGAATTACATCTAAATCTGGGGATGATAAAATTGAGAAATAGTTTTGGCAAAAGAGAAATAATATGGCCTATTTACAGAGCTGAGGATGGGAGCAGGAAAATGTGTGAGTGTTTAATAACCCTCATCAGCAATACGATTTGTGACAACCCACACAGATATATGAAGTATCCCACATTTAATCCATGCTGGAGTCAGACTGGCATGCAGTGTGTCATGCTTCATGCATCTGTGCTGATAAAGGCCAAAGGTAGCCAAGACAGATATGTGGTATCACCTTATATCAAAAAAGATATGAGACGATGCTGTCTCCACTCTATTTGCCCAGCAGCTTCTGTTGAGAGGTCATCATTCTTGAGCATGAACCAATCAGTGGATCTATGACTGTAAATTCATGTATGCACTGTTAATATGTTGAATGTCTATATTAAACCTGGTAAAAGTTGCAAAACTTGAGGTGAATGCGTAAAAATGTTCCCTACAAGACAAAAGCCCAAGTTTTATCCTGCTTTACAATTTTTAAAAAAAATCGGGTGACATCAGCTACATGTCCATAAATGGCTGGCTGTTCCACAATTTTAGTTATTGAGATTGTTTGCTTTGTCCACTCTCATATTCTGGATTGGATTCAGGCTTGAACATATGATGAATTTGAGAAGCTGCCATGAGAATGAGACAAAGAAGAAAAATCCTGGTACTAATTTTTGTTTATTAATCTTCCAGAACTTGCAGAAGTCTGCTGAAGAAGCTTCTTGAAACCAGCCACACTTTTCTGGTTCCTGAAACCAGTGTGGGCTCATTAGCTGGGGGCCTTAAAGAGACTTGAGCTAAAACGTCCTGTTTCAAACAGAGGCTGAACTTAATGGGCTGCATAAAGTGCTAATATCAGTCAAATTAATGGGTTTTTTGAGCAGTAAATCATACAAATACTGTATTATCATAGTCCCAAAACATAAATATAGACTTATAAACGAGCCCCCTTTAAACTGAGAATCAACAGATAGCTTGAGCAAGCAAGCTGAAAATCTATCTGCATGCTTTAAGATGTCACTTGGGGAAAATAAAGGACTTGAATTCTTTGTCACATTGGCTAAGGGGTCAAAAGGGCTCAGAAGGGGATGCGATATTGGCCTTCTTTTAAAGAAGGATTATGACTTTTAGACATATTTGCAATATGAGCCACCCCAGGGTGTCATGAAGGGACTTTCCTCCAGAGGCTTCCTCGACCTGGGTCACCAGGCTTTGACATGACCCCTCACTTCTCCAGCACTTACATGCCTAACCAATGTTAAGCAAACTGATATGTATGGGAAATGTTAAATGGCATGTATGTTTTGTTATTTTTCTTTGAAAGACTCAGTGAAGCTTGTTAATTTGTGTACAGCATGGTAATTAATTAGTTGAGGTCATTAGTATGATATGGATTAAATTCAAATGAGAGCCATCAGGGGCTGATATTACTAAAGAGCTATGCAGACTTTGGTCCTTTCTGTACAACAAGAGATAATAAAGGCAGGCTGAACACAATGCAGCAGTAATCACAATACATTTTCTAATCCCCTCCTGAAAACAATAGGAGAAAACCTCACATGCAGCTTTCCCTGAGGCACAAAGACCTCGCAGCAGCCACATCTCCTTGGTCCCTTCTGGACTGACATGCCAACACTAAAGCTGAGGGGGGTTTGGGGGTTGGTATTATCCAAACAATGACAATAAGACCTTTAAATGTCAGAAAACTGCTATTTGGCAGACTGAAAGAGGAAATGAGTATGGCGGGATGCTTTTAACAAACCAACAAATTAGCAGACCTCACACTGCTTTCAGTTCGAGAGTGTGTGTTAAGTCAATATGAATTTAGGAATCAATTGTGATTAAAAAAAAAAAAAAACTCATATAGAACTACAAGCATCAATCTGTAGAGGTGATTGAACCGCATTAGACTTCAAATTCAGTCACTGATGAGACAAAATGATATTGTACAGTTTGAGATACTAGTTAACTGTTCATTTGTATGAGGTGGTTAAATATCAGGAGCAAATACTGACATGTCAACAGCAAAAAAGGTCTATAAATGGAACAGTCTCCTGATTTTTCAGAGGTGTTAAGTCTTGTTTTCTATACAAGTATTGTTCTCTATATTATAACACATTAAGGTATATCAGTGTGTTGTAGCTAAATCTTCTGTATGATGCGAAGTTTCTGACTTGTGTTGTCCATGTTCAAAAATCCACCTGTCCAAAAAATGACGCAGCAGTAATGTACAAAATAAGCACCTTTATTTTAAAGTACAAACAAAACGTCTCCACATGGAATCCTTAATATTTTCAGTCCAAATCCTAAATAAAAACGATAAACTCAACAAAAAATAACATAGCTGGTTATGGATGGTTACAGTCAGAAAACAGTTGCTCCACGTCCTTCTCTTATGCGCACCTACAGCGTTATGTTTACATCTGATTAATCACCCAGAATTACACAAACTCAGGGCGGACTAATGGAGCATAGATATATCTTACATAAAAATTGATGCATGATAACATGAACATTACTCAAAAATAACCTTATTTAAAACTAAATAACATTTGTTCTACTATTAAATAATACAAGTAAATTATTACAATCAACAAAATGTGAAATACTAAAAAATTACTGCATTTATATTATTGTCAACCTTTGGAAAATATTAATGTACAGTATGGCCTTAACACAGTGAATAAAATTCTTCCAACATGTTTTTTTCTTGTGCTAATAGACACTCAGCTTGAGTATCTACATCTGCATCTTTTTCTCATTAAAATATGCTGTGGAAACTGCATGTATTCACAGCAGTAGAGAGGGAGCGATCAAGTAATCAAGCTCCTGCCTCTTGCAGGTTGTTGCCATATTCGCATTCCACTCATTTGACTGTCACTCAGTGAGATACCGCTTTCTGCCTCTCCCTTTAATCATCTGCCATCCCTGCTAATGCAAAGTGACTGCCAGGGCCATATAGAAAATCAGCCACATCTTCAGTGTCACTTCTCATTAACATAGAGAGTCAGGTGAGAGAGGAGGACACTCATTTACAGTATATCCACAGGAACCTGGGTAAACCTCTGACAGGGAGTTCGCAACTCCTAATAAAATTGCAGTAAAAATGTTGGGCATTTCTTGTGGCATGTGGCATTTTTTCAAAATTAACTTAAAGCAATGTCCTGTGTGTGACAGTTGGAGCCTCTGGCTGTTCTGTAATTGGATCTTTTTCTTGACAGTCGCTTGCTGCAAAAATTGTTCCTGCATCTTCCCTATATCGTCCCTGTGCTTGTCTTTCCCTCTATTTCTCTCCACACAGCTGGATGAGCTTTTCTGCCTCGCCCACAACCAGCTCTTAAGCACAACTGTGCTCACTGCCTGCTGGTGGGTTCAATTTTTAATATTAATGAAACCTTAGCAGATTCAAGCATGATGCTCACCTGCAGTGCAAGAGGAAAGGAGTGAGACCTCATTCGTGTCTGACAGCCCACTGTGGAGAGAGAGCTGCTAACACACTGATGTTTTCAGTGCAAGTTTCTCCCTCATCAACCCTATACGTATGTTATCCCTATGTGCAGCAGCAATGGTTGAAAGCCTGAGATGTCAGCACGTCAAAACCCATGTGGGGTGACATGTGTTCACTTGTAGCAACATTTGAATTTACTGTACATGCATGATCATCCTTTCCTCTCTCTAGTCCCAACTGAGTTCTGTTACCATGGCGACATAAACTGTACAAACACTCTCTGGGATGTCTCTTTCACAGCAAGTCTACAGACACAGCACGATCACACAGACGCATGGGCTCTAGGGGAATGTGTCTAAAGTGGATTCATATTCTTGTCATTATGCTGCACTCACTGCTGCACTTTTGCAACAAGTGAAGGCTAACCTAACTAGCATATGAACTCTGACCTGTGCCCCAACATAAAATCTATCAGCACGCTATGCTTTTTTACCTCCAAACCATGCTCATGACATTAAGGCTGCCCTACATATTCAACTGGTCATGCTCTGAATTGGGGTTATCCCTGCACCCACTCCACCAGACCACCCTCTGGTTGTCTCTCCTTATGTGCACAAACAACCCTGTTTGTTGTGGTAACAAGGCTATTTACAAAGAGGTCGACTAATCCACTGTGGATTCATCCCTGCTGTTCTGGCATACATAGGAAATGCCTCAGGACACTTTTGTCTGGTCATGCCTTCACATCCAAGCATTTCTTTGTATCTGACTATCTTCTTGCCCCATTAAACTAACAAGCAGACTGGCATCACTTCCTTGACTTTCACTCACTGGCATTAGTTTGTGTCACCAGTCAACATCATGGGTGTTCATCATGTTATTCTGATAATCCTGCAGTATTTTGACCCAAATACAACACTGACTTTTCAGAAATCATCAATCATATATACATATATATTAATATAGGTCACATTATAAAATACATTTTGTGCTTTTATAATGATTATTTTAGTCCTTTCACTATAACATTATTAAAAAATACATCCTAATAGTCCATACAGTAATAATAGATCTTTATCTATGGAACTGGTGCATCATTCCCTAAAGAGCATGAGAGTAAGAATAAAGCAGCCATGTCATCATTTTATGAGTGCAATAATTGAGGAGGAGTGTGTGGATGTGCTTCTGCAAAGGACAGCTACCTACAGCATTGGTATATGTTTTTGAGGTATGAGGATGTTACTGGCTAGAGGCAGCTGACATGTCCTGTCAATGTTCTGCCTCTCCAGACACACACACACACACACACACACACACACACACACACACACACACACACACACACACACACACACACACACACTTAGATGCGTGTACTAAGATGGGATGGTATCCTGTCAGTTTCCCAAACCTTCCCCCTTTGGAATAACATCACCTGTTTAGTGTTTCCATGGAGACCAGCAACACTGATGAGGTAGGGTGTGTGTTTCTCTGTGTTAATATGTATATGTGCTTATATGCAAGGTGGTAGATGTTGTTAGGTAGGGTCAGGTGATTGAAAACAGCTTCTTGGGTTATTACAGCTGAGTTTGTCCTCACTGCAAGACTGATGATGAGTCTGAATCTGCTCATGATTTTTTTTTATAAGTACACCAAAATGTATTAATTTTAGATGTGCATATTAATTAGTTCACAAAACTTCTAAAATGTATCTGTTAATTAACAAAAAGTAAATTGCATATCTTACCTTCATTGTGACATCATATCTGATGAATCATATAGAGAGAGGGATAAAGGAGGGAAACTGAAAATGTGAACCTGCAGCCAGTTAATAGTGGCAATATAGCAGATAGCTTATTTGGCTGCTAAAAAAAGGATTTTCACTAACTCCAGTGACCTTGAGAGCTTGCTGCCTTGTAAACAAGCAAACACCTATAGATATTTATTGAAATGAGAATGATAATGCTGCATATGTCATGAAATAAACCTTATCAGAAAGCACTGAATCAACTAGCAGTATTTGCATTATCTACTGATTGTACTAATGATGGTAATTATTATTCATAGTTTACATTTTTTGTGCCACATGGTAATCTAAATCTCACATTGTTGTGTGTGTGTTCATGCTCTGACAAGGGCAAGAGTTTGTCACTGAGAGGTGTTGACAATGACATGTGGGAGTGGATTAGGAGATTGGATCAATGGAATAAAGCAATACATGTTAATCTATTGGCCTCTAGTGAGTATGAAGAGAACAGTAACTGTGATGAAATGTTGGATCAATGACCCAGTTTATCTGTACATTGCACTGAGGCTACACGGTTCATACAATCTGATCATGAAAAAGAGAGAAACACTGCTGCTCTGCCTGTGTGTTGCTTGCTGTTGTTCACTTAAGATGATGATGAAGAGGTTACACTGACAGTTCAGCAAACTAGGCAACAAATACTTACATATAGGTTGTATCTTCATTTAGTAAATACAGACAAAATCACCATACATCAGAGAGTCTGTTTTCTACTTTCCACACCTTTCTTAAGCTCTGAAACCAGGTCATGTAATCAAAAGCCATGTGCAGTAAACCCACAGCCCACATCAGCTCTGCCATCTGTGAAATATGACAAATATGACCAGACCCCAGGTGCAATGGCCACACCACTGAAACCATCTCTCCTGAACCTTTTTTGTTCAGTACAGTTTCTGTGTGTGTGCTTGTGTGTGTGCTTGTGTGTGTGTGTTTGTGAGTGTGGAATGAACTTCCCCTTTCAGTCAGTCAGACACCCATAGGATT
>JANJYP010235564.1:0-11515 GCA_024605115.1 Rastrelliger brachysoma | reverse complement strand
ACACACACACACACACACACGAACACGCAATGCTGTATTTCCTCCTTACTGTACATTTAAATACTCACATAATCACACATGCCTACACGTACGCACACATGCAAAAAAGTCATCACACACTCAGAATTGCTCACACACCACACACATACTCACACTGTAATTTGATGACTTTGGATGCTAATGAGCTGTTGTGGTGTTTACCCGACATGCATGGTGGGTGTCGCATTGGGGCAACCGCCGCCTGTTTTTAATGATGTTTATTTGGCACACGTCTGAGGAGTGAACAGGGGGATGGTGTGTGTACGTGTGTGTGTATTTGTGTGTGTGTTTGTGACTGACTGGCAGATGTTTAAGATTAGGGAGGGAACGCATCAAGCAGATAACTCCCGCAGATAACTGAACAGTGTCACGACCCGGCATTCGACGAATGAGGGAACACAGTCATCGCTTTGTATCTGTGCTGTTTGAGTTTTTTTAAACAGCGTGTTCTAATTGTTCCTCTCTTGTCTTGCTGACTGCTGAGGCATGTTTGCGTCTTTGAACAGAGACAGATTTGTTGGGTCATCAAAGGGCAAGCTTCAACTCACATTAATGTTTTGGTGAGCAGAGCGCTGAAAAGAAAAAAAACAGCCCTGAAGATAATTAGCAGTACAGCCTAGATTTTTTGTAGATGTGAATAAATGGTTACGATGAAAAAGAAAAAAAGGCTGTGTTGGAAAGTCAATGGTGAGATGGTTGGCTTGTAGGATTTTCCAGTTGATGTCAGCAACAGAAGTCATTGTGTTTGTCCAAAATTATAATATAGGAAGAAAAATACCAAAAAAAGCTGTTTTGTATTTACTGATTGGCATATTAGCATTACCTTCTTTGTTTATATGCTGATGATCTCATAAATTTACAGTCTATTATAATATTTTTGTTTTAGTTTTCTAAAACAAAAAAGGCAAGTGCTTTGGAGAGAACATTTATTTTTCCAGCACCAGGGAGAGAAAACAGCATCTCTCTGTGTACATTACATCTAAGGTCACGCTTATCTGACAGGGAACCTGTATGTGTGTGTGTGTATGTGCACGCGCTTTGTGTGTGTATTTGTAATACGGAGTGCTGCTGCTTGTCACCAGCAGAACATTGGAAAGGCTGATGAAAGCTGCTGGCTGTTGGCACCTTAATTTCTGCTGTCCTCCAGAAGGACAACGCAGATACAGGACACAGGGTGTGTGTATATATGTGTGTGTGTCTGTGTGTGTGTGTGTGTACGCACGCTCTGACAGGATATAGATGGCTGGTGTCAACTCGTGTCACTTTACCGAATTTTTTCTTTCTACTGCGTGTGAGAAACGATGACCACTTTCACCTGAGATGTTTTAAAGGCAAATGAGAACCAGCTGGTGACGCTCTGAGCTGTTTAAAGCTGCACTGAGAAACATTTTTCCATTAACAAAGGGTCAAATTACCATGTGTAGTATGACAAAGTTACAGAATTATCACCCGACTCTACAGCACATTTTAGCATCTTTTAGCTTGTTTTGGTTTTAAAGCTCATAACTTTAATATTTTGGTTCACTTTCATTAGCCTGGTTTCATTAACCTTGACCCTAAAAGACATCCTGCTCAGTCACATGCTCTCCCTGTCTCTCTGTAGTCTACCCACTCCTATCCCCAACTGCTATTGAAATTGTGAGCTTTTCTAAATTGGATTATTTTTTCTGAATTATAGACACATCGGACTAGGGGGTTAGAACTAACTAATGGGAAATTTTCAGATCATTGTGGTTTTGGAATTATGAAGCTTCAGACAAGCAAGCAGACAAGTTAGTTATTTTCAGTGCAGAAGAGGCATTACAGCTGTTTCTCCTTTTACATATAGTAATGCTAAAAAGTGATAAACTGTGAAATGTTTGCCAAGGTGTTGCTCCATGATGTTTTTTTTTTTTGCAAAAATGCAACAGTTCATACACTTCAACAAAAAAACTGCAACAAAGCAGAACATCTCAATCCCACTAATCGAGTCCTTTCAACTACTCGCTTTAATTTCTTTCCGATATCTGGTATCGCCTCAGGCATGAAATCCACTCTGTGCACAGCAGGTGATGATTCAAATTGAGAGTGAACAAAATTTCCGTGTATCCAAAAAAGGTGAAAAACTGTGGTAGATGGTATGAATCTTAACACATTTAAACTTCATGTCAGGTGAAAGGTGTATGGTGACTTACAGTACATGCTACCTGGGAAGGGACAGAAAATTTGAAGAAAAACAACTCCCTAAATGGCACTAGAAAAGACATTTTTTGAAAGAAATCCCCTCTTGTGAAATGTGTATCATCCAAACCTGCAGAGCTGGTAAACACAAGCCAGCTTTGTGCAGTTTACTGACTGCATTACATGAGTTTTGTATATTCAAGTGCCAAATTAAAGTCATTTCTCACTTGCTGTTTGCTGTTATTTGGGTAGAAGGCACAGTGGATGTTTGTCTCCATCCAACACTGTCCATCTCTCTCCTCTTTTTAGCAATCGAACCACATCTCAGAGGCTCCTCCCTTCATCTCCCATCCATCTCCTTTCCTTTTCTTCCACCCTGACACTTATTTCCCAAGCTTTTTGCTGTCTTCGTTTTAATTACACAAAGTCTTTTGAGTGGGAGGGCTGAGCTGCATCACAGAGCTAGAGGTAATCATAATGTGGTTATTCATGTCACATCTGACGAAGGAAGGTAGAAGTAATTGAGTCCGTGGCAGAAAGACGTTCCTCTGCTGAGGCCAGAGGGTAATGAGCAGAAGTGTTGTGGCACGTTTGTCTGGATGTTTATCGGTCTGTATATGAGAGGCCAAAGAGGACATATCAGCTACTCTCTCTCACATACAATCAAGTGCTCTCCCACACTGTCAAACTCTCGCTCACACACTTGTTGTGTTTCCATCCACCTATGAATATGTAAATTTTCAGAAATTGTGGAAGAAAAAAAAAATCGAAAAACGGCAAAAAAAGTTTTTATGGGGGTGGATTTCTCAGCATATCGATAAAGGAAAATTTGACTTTTTGCTATGGAAACAGGTTTTACGAATAAACGATGATCAGACAGGATCCAGAAATTAAAGTTCTCCATTGTTACGACAGATTTCCCTCAGCCGGACTGTCTATTTTCCAAATATTAATAAATAGTTAAAATGGTGTCGGAAGCACTATTACTGCATCTAAACTACAGAGTCAGACATTATACCGCAGTTACACATCACTCAGCTGCACCTGCTGATACAAGGAGTGGAGCAGCGACAGGTCCTGCAGTGTTTCTGTGTGTGTGTGAGAGAGAGAGAGACGGTGACGCTCTCCTTTATCCCCTCCTCGTTATTTAATGAGTATTTCACATCAGTTACATTGAACAGCACAAATAACTCCCTCTTTTGCACTCTTTTGAATAACCCAGCGCTCTTCCTCCTCCAATAATTGCACAACAGTAACTAATGGAAACGGGCGTAAATTTGTATTTTCTTTTGAGCATCTTGACAACTATCTCTTACACAGGTTTTGGTAATGTGAATGAGAGAGTATGATAGTATGTGTGAGAGAGTATGTCAGTGTGAGAAAGAGTTTGATAGTGTGTGAGAGAGAACATGACAGTGTGTGAGAGAGTTTGATAGTGTGCGTGTGTTGTCTGTGTTTACTTGTCTATCACTGTCAGAGGATGAGCTACATCTTTTGAGGTAGTGGGAATCATCTTCAAATTAAGTTTGATAGCTTAAAAACGAACCAAATGTAACAGATCAGGAGAAGCAATGTGCACTGTAGAACTTACTTTGAGCTCTTGCAGAAAACTGAAATGGTCTTTCCAGGTCAGTTGCTAACTCAATTTCCCCCAAAATGTGCAAATCATCAATGACAGGCCTCATATTAGCATCAATAAAAAGCCCTCCACTAACATTACCATCTTCTGAGCCTCAATTTCCCACAACTTAGACTTCTTTTAATATTACAGCCTCTGCAAAAACTCAAATCTGAATTTTCTTGCTTTTTATCCTGTGTTTTTTTTTTTTTTTTACTTTAGCCAGTATAGACATAATGACCGTAAACTCAGTTACAATAAAATGATCTATCAGTAACTGTTATTCTTATTACTGACCACATGAATCCTGCAACCTGCGTCTGTGTTGAGCTAAGACAACTATTTAAACTCACAACTGGACAAAGAGTCAGATCAGCAATTTTGTTCTGTGTGAAGTATCCTGCATGTAGTCATCATCATCATCATCATGGCTCAGGGGTGAAACTGTATCCATTCTCATAGATTTCACACCCACGTGATTCTTCTTAGATGTTTTCTAAAATACAACCCACCAGTGGGTCAAACGTTGCAAATTCATGCTGCGCAGGGGAACGCGGTTCAAAGACACACAGCTTTTACCGTCTAATCTATATGTCAGACTGAATTTTGGGGGAAATTTGTATCAAAGGGTGCAGAAGACGCCTAGTATATTTCCATTTAATGAAATGATGCAGCTATAAAAACACATATTTTCACTCAGTGTTAAGTAGAGCTTCAATGAATATCTGGAGCAAGTCAATACTGAATATGTAAGATGCTGTCAAGAGAGGCCTTTCATCAACAGAAAAATACAGTATTGATTTCTCTGCTCTCAAAACTGTTTCATAATCAACTTAAAGTTCTGAGTTTTTAAACCTGCGTCTGGACTTTTGGGAACATAACTTCTGTCTTTCTTATAACGAATAGCTCTAAATGATGTTATGACTACACGCGTCATTAACTTTACTCATTTTCATGTCTATCTGTCTTTCTGACTCTTTCATTAATCTAATCTTCTGACAGTCTTTTCTCTCTTGACTTGAAGCACTTTGAAACTTTCATTTTTAAAAGTGTCAGTAACGTATCAAATCACAGCGATAATGATTTATTGATGTAAAAACTGCTACACCCCGCACCTCTTTTTTTTTTTTTTTTTTAAGGCAAGGTTTTGGCTCTTTTGTGTCTCTGACAAAGCCTTAGTCAGGAGTAGATTGCACATCAGCAGCACTGTGATGCACACTGTACTGATGATAGTGATAAACGATGTAATCCAGAGAAGACCAACGTTTCACTAGTCCTTCTGGGCTGATTTCGTGCTGTGATTTAGTGAAGAGCAGGCCGTTCACTTAGAACTGCTTACCTTCATCATTACTGGCTGTTTTTAGGTGGACAGCGTGTGTGCGTGCCAATAAAAATATGTGTATAGAGTTAAACTGTCTTTGCTTTCCATCGCTTTCTGGCACACTCCATTTTCTGCCTCCTCAAGTAAATCCATCTTTCTCGCCTACTTGTGCAGAGTAGGATTGGGGATTTTAAAATAAAAATGTCCATATAAAATAAATATCATCTTTGAAGTTGAATCATCAGTATAGAAAGAGGAAAGTGTATCACCACTACCTCGCTCTGCCTCTTGATGGCAGTCTGAGAACATATCAGTACTTGGGAGGATGCCGTGGGGGTTGATGTGCATGCACACATGTACACATGCATGTGTGCATCTTATATTTGTTTCTAGTGTTTGGGGAAATCTGTAAATGGTTTCATGGATTTAAACATGTGTTTTGATAGAAGTGGGAATGATGAATTCCCAAAATATGTGTTCAAATTTTTATTGTTGCGTCGCATTACAAAGATATGGATAAACAGTTCTTAGGATCCAGCTCCTTGAATTAGTCGATTCATTTCTTACTTGATAATCACCAATTAATCAATTACCGTACTCATTTTCATGCATCAGAGTGTTAGATGTTGTGGTTGGTCAGTCTTTCATACAAAAAATGTTCTGACAAAAAAATTAGTTTGATGCTTAACAGAATAAAACCTCATCATCGACTGATTACAAAAAATGCAGCCGCAGCTCCAACTTTCATGTTTCGAGTTTATAAAGTCTCCCCCTTTCAAATTAGAGTTTGTTAAATCCAAGCAGCAAGTTGTCACACAGTCAAGTTTAAGTGTTTAAGGCAGCTTGTAACCCGTCTGATTACTGCCTCATCTTTGGGAATTGTCTGTTTGTGGATTAGACTGGTGCTGTTCCACCAACTAACTTCAACGTCAACAACTTTCTGTCTCTGTTCTTTTTTTTTCCAATCTCTATCCACCTGTCCATAATTTGAATTGATTGAAATTTTTTTTTTGTAAGTGAAAGAATGTGTATGTTTATTCAAAAGTTGCGTTTAAGGTGAGGTTAGGATTCTACATACACAAAACGCACGTCTTCAACATGTATCAATCTCTTGCCTTGACCATCAGGTTGCCATTCCAGGGCACTTGGCTTCTTCCCAGGTTTCAGGTAACCATAGCGACGTGATGTGGGCGAAAGAGCGAGTGAACCGGCAAATGTTGAAGATGAAGATGAAAGGAGGTAGAAGGCTGTAATCAGATTGTCTCCTTCGGTCACGCTTCGGATCCATCTTCTCCCCTCCACCGGCCTACGTCCTGCACACCCGAACCCACCGCCACATAAATCACAATCGGCCACAAGTCACCTCTCATTGCTACACCACGCCACAGATCCAGAGAAGAAGGGAGAGAGAGAGGAGAGAGAGAGGTTAGCTTCCAACCTTGGCCATGCCTAGAGTGAGAATTGTGGGATAAGGGATGCTTAGTGGTCCTAGTCCTTGCTCCACCCCATTTCCACAGTCAACTTCAAGAAGCTCCATGGTTTCTTTACTGATATAGTTTCTTACAGCACGGTCAAATGAAGATGGATTGAGGGTTAATGGTGTAATGATTGTTTTACAGGCAGCTCGCTGGGAGTCTTGGTAGAAAACCCTGCTGAGAAGACTGCAGCTGAGGGACAGTTGTTTCTGTCTCATTGTCTTGTGTCAAGCTCTCTTTACTCTACACGCTGTTTGTTCTTTTCTTATTTCTGAAATGTCTCCAGCAGCTTTTCTCATTGACTTCATCAACCCCCCTACTTTCAAACACNCACACACACACACACACACACACACACACACACACACACACACACACACACAGCCTTTCCTGTCTTTTCCCTTCATCCTTAGTTTTTTGTCACTACACTCCTGCAGGCTACAAAATAAAATAAAAAGTTTCGTTGGTCGAAACAGAACCACCGAAGTGCTTCATAATTAGAAAACGGCTCATAATTACAGCGTGGTCACAGGCTGTTAGCTCGCTCACTCAGCTGCCCTGCGTGGGATGGCGGCCTCCTGCGATGTGTGTTTGCGTGTGTGTGTGACTGTGTGTTTGTGTGTCAGCTCCCCTCAGAGAGGTCAGGCTGAAGTTGAGAAGGATAGCAGATGCGCTACCCCATACTGCCTATACACCAGCTGGGTGCTCTGTCAAAATACTATTAGTCACAATCAAGGCAGTGAGAACATGTGCACATGTGCATTTCATAACAGAAAACAATGCAGATGATGTTTTCTTTTTCTTTTCATTCTGTTTAATCTGGCTTTGAGAAGTGTTGGCCCTTTGTAAACCTTCCAGTGATTGATTTCCTTCCATGGATTCACAATATTAACTGAAGACCATCTGATATTGTATTTGTTGCTCAGCAACGTTATTTTATTACCATTATTTTAATAAACATTTTGCGTAGGAGTTTCTTCAGAGACTACATGAAGACAATTAGGACTCCTGTGAAATCAGTGTTACACTCTAATTATTTACTTCAATAATCCAATGTAGACCATCACAGATAAGGTGGCAAAAACTTAGATTATCAACAACAAATCACTGTTGGCAACATCTTAACATAATAAATATAACACCCCACCCTTCAAAAACATGTTCAGCTGAATGTTTGAGTTTCATTGTGCAAAGTGATGTATGTGCAGAGTTTGACACCAGTAGGCTGTTTTCCTCTGCTCTAAGTGTAAAGTCTCTGTGCTCACTGAATATCAGAATTTAAGGCAAACATGATCTGTAACGCCACAACTATTTTGCAACCAATCATCATCCAATGTGCAATTTAGACAATTATAATGTTGAAACTTGAAGTCTCCAGTAGGCTACCATTTAGAATAGTCTTTAACAGTAAAGTTGGATGCATGTTGTGTTCAACAGATAAAGATTTGTTACAGATTTTAACAAGGTATTTTTTTTTTATCAGGGCAAACCTTATTAAAGCCACTTTTTTATTCAAGGCTCAGTATTTTGTCTTGAGGGGGCCTTTAAAGTCTTTAATAAGCTGAAACTATGTAGATGTTTTACTGGTGTGTAATACAAGTCCAACACGAGCTCTGGATAATTCAAATAAAGCAGGATCATCGTATTCCTTCAAATAATTTCATCAGATGAGGAAATGGAATAGAGAAAGTGGTTGAGTTTGACTCCTTTTTGGCCTTTTTAAATGCTGTGAAATATTTTGTGGTTGCTGCCATGTGAGGTGTTTACCTGGGTCATTTGCCAAGCGGATACAGCCGGCCCCCCTCTTGGTCTCCACGGCCAGCTCCAGATATGCTGGTTTCTGTGTCGGCCATTTGGCATCCGTCCCCTCCCATGATACCAGAGCATGTTAGTGACAATGGCCACAGGAGTGGAAAGTGGACATCTGGTGCACCTGTCCCAACACCACATACACACACTGATACGCACTCCACAACATCCACATCTCCCCTTTCAGCGAGAATATGTTCAGATTGTGTGTTTGTGTGATGATTTGGCAGTCATGCGTGGTAAAGTTCTGGATCATTGAGACCCGACTACTGGCCCACCAACCAACTGGCTGACCATATGGATAGAAACTACAGCCATGCACTCTGATCTGCACTCTATCACTTCTCCTTTTCCGCTCTTCTCCCCCCTCCCCCAAAACCAGCCCTCACATGCCCAAGTATCCCTCCTTGACATAGCACTCCTGCTGACTTGCTCGTTCTTTTTAATGAATCATTGGGTTCACCTGCACCGGAGTGGAAATTCCACCTTCGTCATCCCCCATGTGTCACACTTGGTTTTATTTCCCAGGGACAGGCAGGCACATGATGCATGGAAACTATAAGACGAGATGAGATTTTAATCATTCCCCTGCTGAAAATGGGGTTGTTGCATTAACAAATGGTAATAGAGGGGAGAAAAGAGTTTTAAAACATTTTTAAAAAACTGTCAGACACCATGAAAGAGGGTGCACAGAGACCTTAAGTATTACCGTCACTTCTTTGCTGTTTCGTTAGTTTCACGAACACAGGAAAATCTCATACTGTGGATTATTTTCATCCATCTGAAAAAGCTAAACTGGGGAATTACCTTTCTAAAATAAATGTAGTATCCATTAGAACACTTGATATTAGAATTTAAACCTTTTGTGATTTTACATGTATTAACATTAATATTACAATCCACATATGTTTTTATTTTGCCATTTGTGTGTTGAGTTACACCTTAACATGACAAGCATTACTTTGTCAAACTGGTGGCTGCTACAGTCTAAAGATTCTGAGAAATGTTGAATATTTAATATTACATTAAACATTAATTAGTTTTACCAGAGTTAAATAGGGTGAACTGCACAGTTAGTGAGCAATTATGTTGTGGTAAATTACTATTTGTATTAGTCTTGGTTCCATTTGTGTGCATGTGTGTGCGTGCTATTTTTGGTTAGCAAGGCGTAACAATTTAGCAAACAGTAGCTTATATAATTCATATTCAGCAGACACTTATGAAGATTTAGCATCCATTTGAACCTGCTTCTAGACATCTGATTAATGTATGTCAGACATTTAGTTCTGTTTTTGTGTCTACCAACTACTGAGGGAAATGTCTGGGTATTTAACTGCTAAATGCTTCGTCATGTTAACATGCTAGCTGCTAATCTCTGGAGCTAAAGCTGCCGTTTGGAGTTAAACCAGTTAGCTATAGTGGCTTTATTATAGCTTTGTTCACATAAATGTCTCCTTGTCCTTCTACTAAGTCATTTTGATATGTTCATTTGAGAATTTGGCTTTTGAATTTGGTTTTCATGCCACTGTTAGCTTCTATTGCAGCCTTGCCCTTGCTATCTACAGTTTGCTATTTTTTTTTTTGCTATTAATGAGTAAAGAAATTGACACCTTTTATTTGTTTTTCAAGACCCTGATTTGTTTCCAAGCTGCCAGACACATGGAAGGAGTGAACTTTTTTTTATTTAAACCAAAGAAAACAAACACTTAAATTGCACCTTTCTTTCCCCTGACATTGTCTCCACGACACCTCCAAATGATTCTTCTGCCCTCTTCAAGACAAAAGTAACAATTAGTGTGAGTCCCGAAGCAGTGCTGGCTTCATACTTTACTAGCACATCACCCTGATCCTATATATTCCCAGGCTACACTCAGGCACCTTTGGCACAACGCTATTACCAGGCCAGCCCATAGGAAATAGACTGAGAAGAGAGCTTATTGATTGTCTCTGTGTGAGAGCCGGTTGATTTTCTCTCTCACCTGTATCACCCCTCTAATTCTCTCTCTCTCTTTCTTTCTTTCCTCTTTTCCTCTCTTCATGTCTGTTACTTTCTCTCTTCTGTCTCCTCCCGTTGCATTACAATCCTGAGGAGTGGAAGAGAGCAGAGAAGAGGGGAAGAAGATTAAAAACCAACACAATGTCACAGAATTACACAAAACCATACATGTGTCCCTTTTTATTCCTTTTTTCAGTCTTCTGCTTTTCTACAGACAATTTCATATGCATAAATTTCACCTCCTTTGGTGTGTAACCGTATAATGTCACCATGTTAGAAGGAAGGACTGCAAACGTGTGCATGCGTGTGAAATACTGTGATAACATTAACGCAGTAACTCTCCTTGTTATCATTATTAGCTCTTATTAAAAGTGTGTGTGTGTGTGTGTGTGTGCAGGAGAAGGAAGAAGGAGAGAAAATCGAAGCCATTAGGCCTCTCCAACACTTCTCCGTGTAGTACTCTCGCTGTATCTTTTAGCGCGGGGAAGAAGCTTTTTGGCATCAGCCAGGAAAATGGAGTTAATTTATTATCTGCCCTTTCCCACCTAATTCTGTTTCAGTGCTCACTAACACACCACTGTTTGATTTACAAGAGGCCATTTAATATTCATGCGTGCCTCGGAGACATCAGCCAAACTCTCCAGAGACAGCTGGAGATTTATTGGCTTTTGTGTACTTTTCCCGCTTTGTGTCTATTTGCAATCAAACGGCGAAAAAAGCGGCAAACTTGTTTCATCTCATTCCGATACTGTTGTCTGTCGCATCTCTATTATCTAACTTTCTGATTGTCTGTCCTTGTTTCCCTTTTTTTCTTTCTCCTTTTTTTTTTCCCTGTGTCTCGAAGCTTTCCTGTTGCAGCTCTGAGTCGCAAATAAAGAAACATATCGCTGACGATGAGACGGGAGACAGGTCCTTCCACATCTCCTGCAGGCGCCGTGCCATATGCCCTGACTTTTAATGACCCGCGTACTGCTCCGGGGAGTGCGGAGGAAGAAATTGGAAATCAAAGAACATCCAATATTTCTGAATGTCATAAGCACTAAATAGCAAAGTCCTTTAAGCGCCCCAAAAGGAAAGCATGTCAACCTCGACACATG
>JANJYP010235424.1:0-14599 GCA_024605115.1 Rastrelliger brachysoma | reverse complement strand
AGAGAGAGAGAGAGATTCAAAGTCTGACTTATTTTAAGGTTCGCCACTTTTAAACATTCTGTTTACATAGCTACATTGAAAAATACATCTTGAACCCTACTGGACAGTTGAATTAAACACGTATTACAGAAAGGCAAAAGCTCATCATGCTGTTGCTAAATTTTTATTTTCATTAATCCCTGCTTGCTGATATTCATGTTTGTCTGGCAGGGTACATCTGAATAAGAGCTATTAGAGGAATCATAATTTCAGGTGAATCTGAAGAATAGCTAGCACAACCAAAGATGACTCATTCTACCTCATCTTAAAAAATAAATAAGAATTACTTTAACATCCCAATCAATGTTCTTTTGTTGCAGCGGCTGGTCACATTAATACATTAGTTGCAAATGCTCTCTAATGTGTGTATTAAAAAGGAAATTTAGGAGTGTCAATGGGTTCTAATATTGAAAATTTTTCTGGAAGGTGGATTACGTATTGTGCCTTTGACACAAGCTTTGTAACAGCTTGTCAGTAGAGCTTCAAGTTTGTTTGGGTTGAACAAATGCAAGCAGGAGACTGCTGCCAGGTAGAGGTTGAAATGAAATCACTTTGCTGATTTGATTTGGTTCAAAGCAGTTCAAAGATTCATGGTCACTGATTATTTGTTCATTTTTTTTCCTAAGCTAAGTGGTTGCATCATCTTTCAAATGCACTTCATTACGTACGTCAGTAAAATAATGCATTACTACTTAAATGTAGTTCAGTATGCAGCAAGTGAGGTGAGCACATCATCATTTATATGACCCAACAGAGAGGGCAGTTTCTGACTTTAGTATTTAGTTTGATATGTTCAGTCTGTTGCTATTCCAAGCTGTCACGCCCAATTCAATGCAACACTAGCCTTTACAAGCACTGTACACAGGGTTAATAGCTCCTAAACTGAGTTATCAAATTGTTTTTGTGCTGTAGTTATTGCTTATAATTTGATAATGCTTTAATGAGGAAGTAACATACTGTGAAGGGAGAGTGAGGTGGGTTTCACTGCTGAAAGCTACCAATTCAGGTATTACGTCAGTGTAAATGGTGATTCAGCATAATAAGTTCACTTTGGAAATTCAATTACAAAGAATTGTTCATTCATATGCTAAACAGCTCTATGTTGGTGTGACCCTTAAAAAGACCAAAATATGAAGTTGTTGTAATATGTTCATGGTTTCAATATCTCAGCAGTTACTGCCTGTCTTTGTGCTCCTTAACTTCTCTTTAACATAGATGATTTCACTGCAGAGTCCAGTGCCAATGCCAGAAATTTTGCTCTTTATGTAGTAAGGCAGCAAGTAATACAAGCTCATGTGCATGAATATAGGAGATAAATGGTATGAAGGACACATATTTACTGCATTATTCCCTTTTCTCTACTTCTAGAGACATGTCAGCATAAACATATTGGTATTGCATGAGGAAGAGCCTGGAATCCAGACTAGCTGCTGATTCAAGCGTTTCCTGTGTTCTTCATGCTATTTAGGGCCTGTATCCATGCAGTTATTGAGCATATTGAAGTCTGTCACTGTGTAGCATTTCATGGCTCCCTTCCTTTATTCTGTGTTGCCTAAACTGAACCATAATACTGAGATGAACTGAAATGATAAAGACTTTAAAACCATTGCCACTGATCCAGGGTTTAGCAAAATCAACTGTTATTAATATTCCTGTGTGGTGAAAGGGTTGTACATGACCACACAAACATGCAAGCATGCAAATTAACATAAAAAACAGGCATCTTTTTCTCACTCAAGATTCCCCACAGACTCATATCTACAAAACATGCAATGCCATTCCCNACACACACACACACACACACACACACACACACACACACACACACACACACACACACACACACACACACAGGCACTTATTCTTGCCCTGTATCACACATTGCTTGTAATAGGAAGGACAAATTTGTCTGTTTGTTTGCTCTTCAGCGCTCTTCATTATTGCAGCCTTTTGCTCGAGTGGTTGTGTAGACACCCTGGATTGGCTCCAGCCCTAAACCTCACTGGCCCAATCTCCCCTGTATGATTGAGTAGGCTAAGCCTTATCTCCCCCCGGTCAATATCATATACCTGCTGGTGCTAAGCGAATGTCTTTCTCCCCATGTAGATGCTTGTCAAATTGAACGAGGGCCTGGGTTTATTGATTGGGTGATAACACAGGTGGCAATTGAGGGATTGGATGAATTCAGGTCAGTCTGGGTGATGCTGTGGCGGGGGGTAGTGGGGGTTGACTGGATCCTTGAGCAGCTTAGTAAATGTGCCTGTCAATGTTTCTGTCTATCATCAAATGTTTGTGCGTCTCTGTGTGCATGCAAGGACAAATACTCATACTGTAAGTCCATGGCATGTGCATTTGGTCTTAGGTCTATTTTTTCCATTTTCACAGCACACTCAGTGACTGCAGCATCTGATACGTGTGATCACATTGTGTGTATATTATCTGGATCCCTCAGTATCATTCTATCATTCTCATCATTTCTGCCTGACAGAGGTGCCTGCTGAGATGCCAGACAGTAATCATAGAGTGTTTTTGTTTTGAATATCACCACATATGTAATGTGTCTCAGTAATCTTCACAGTCTTCCCCAAAGACTTCTGGAGGAGATATATCGGTGAGTTTTACTTTTTGAGTGAATGCCTTTTCATCTTGGATTGGCCTGAAGCCATTTTAAAAGTAGCATGTCCTGAGTTTGCATTTTAGTTGTCACACAATGATGTTTGGAGCAATAATTCATAAGAGGAAACAGGTGCAACTCTCCTGTGCTGAAATTCAGTCAGGTGCTATGTATTGTAAAAAACAGTGTCTTTATTCACAAGAACAAAGACATGATACAAGACTGCACCCCAAAGTAAGAAAACAGAAAAAATGTATTGGTCTCTTAATTTATTCACAATCAATAGGCTGACAAATCTGCTGACATGTTTCAGCATGAGGCCTTTCTCAAAGCATGTGTGACAGCAGAGAGTTCTCTCTTTATAAAAGGACACCAACAATCATCACCAATCAACAGAAAATCGTTACACCTGCTGGTCCCATACCACACCAAATAGCCACAAGCACTAATTCTGCTTTGACAGCATTATCCAAAAACCGTGAGGATTTTTGGACATTTCAGCAGTCGTTGGATGAGTTTTACAGTTTTGGGAATCATTTTAATTCATTATGATAACACTGAACTCAAAGTAATGGATGCAATTGAGGAACATGGCAATATTTCCACAATGAGTACTCATGGGCCAAAAAAAAAGGACAATTAAACAAGCTGGCAGGCTGTAAACAAACCAATGGGTAAACCAAGTTATCCAAATCACAGTTTTTCTGGTTATTTTAATACTGTTCTGTTGTCACATATCTAAATTTAACATGGTTGAAGTCCCAAAACAAGAGGTGAATGATATGATGACGTCAGATTATTTGCATATGGCAGTTCATTCTGTAGCCTAAGGGTCTTGCTAAAGTTATTGTTTGGGTTGTTTGCATTATTCCTCACATATTTTGGATTGGACTGAGGCCTGAACATGTACGGAAGTATTCAAAAAGTTTTCCAGTTCTGAAACCAATTTGAGAGGCACTTTAAATGTTCAAATGATAAAATGCCATCAGATGAAAATGCTGGTGGAGAAGTCAGAGTATCATCGCTTCCACTCAACCACAACACTCCAAAATCCACTGTGAGATAAGACAATGCTTATATTCCATAATGCCCACTCTTTAACCCCTGGCTGTTCCCTCAGTGGCTTATTAGCTGGCTGACCTGACACTCCAACTACCGAGCAAACAGATTTTTCATTCGTAGCACAATATCAAAGTCAAGCACAAAGAATTACAGCACAAATGAGAGCTACAGAAACATGTTTGATCTTTGTTTGTTTGCACTATATCAACTAAATGTGAGCTCATAGGGTGTTTTATTGTATATACAAGTCTTGTGTCAATGCAAGACCTGGGTGTGTACAGCAATACAAATCAGAGAAATAGATGATATACATTAGTGCAGCCACATACATCAAATAAGAAAACAGGATGGGATGACTACTCTTTTGTATAAATGGACAAGAAGTATGGATGTGCAGGTGAAAGAGTGCCAGCCTGTTGATGACTCTCCACAGTGACTGACTAGTTTCATTAACAATTCTGTGCCATCCATCCATTATGTTCCAACAGCTATCTATCAGATTGAAAAAGCAATTAACACAAAATAATTAACTTGGTGACAGACATTTCATGGAATGAGAAATGCTTTTGAGAATGCTGCAATTCAGTGTATTCCTTGGTTTATATATGGAAGATGATTAAACATATGGTAATTGCAGGTTTCTCTGGGCCAAAAACTTGATTACCAGTGATTCATTTGACTACCTGAAACGTGCAACAAAAGGTAAAAACCAGCTGCTGTCTGTAATTGTCCTCTAAAAGGGAGCTATTATGCTTATTTATATCTGTATGTTTTGATTTTTAATTTGTGACTCCACTGTCATAGCTTCACATTCTTCACAGTTAAAAAAAACCCTTATTTATCTTATACTAGCCCTTTATGTAGTCCCTCAGTTCAGCCTCTGTCTGAACAGGCAGTTTTAAGCCTCCCTCCCAGATGTGTCCACTCTTCTCTGATTGGTCCAGAAGCCTGCTGAAGGAAAACTGTATCATAGTTGTGCCAAGTTGCTTGTGATGCAAACTCAACATCTCCTGTTTTATTGCTTCAAACTAAAAGCTTGTAAATTACTAAAGTGAATCTTGTATTGAGAATAATTTGCATGAAGTGAAATGTGCCCCCCACTGAATTAGCTGAGCTTTGTTTGTGGCATGAATAACAAGATATGGAGATATTTGGAACTAGTTGTTCAGTGGATCAGTTAGAGATAATGCAGGGAGGAATTAGTACAAGTAGAAACAGCAACAGTGATGATGATGATGATGATGATGATGATGTTCAGTGAAGGGCGGCAGATGACCAGCACCCCTCCAAAAGGTAATAAAAGAAAAAACTATTCATCATGCTGTTTAATGGAGTCATGGCTCAGTGTGACTACTCCCAAAACAATGAGTATATGCCATAATGTTAGTGAGGTGGAGCAGTGAACTTATGTTCTGTGTGTGGAGCAGATGACCATATGGACCATATAGTGTCCAGAGCAGTCTGAAGCATGTGCTTTATACTCACTTTTACACACACTGACCTCATCATTTGATATGTTGGCTACTATTAATATGAACATCCAACATTTTAAGAGTATATATGTGACTGAAAAAATCAACACATTATAGATCCCCTTTATGCACAGCAGGTACTGTGATAATAAATCAGGTCACTGCTGTACATATAATACTTGCTCCATCCTATTCACCTGAAAGGTATACAAGACATATGGACATTAGTAATGCTACAAATATGGCACTTAAAATGATTAACTGCTATTATGAGTTATCAGTTACAGACAACTAACACGTGCTCAGGGTGCAAAATCAATTGAAGCTGTATTAAGTGCTGAAAACAGCAACAATCAACATGGACAACATCATTGCTAATTATGTTCATTGTAATGCACAACCAGGCCAGAGCAACAAGCTGCTGGGAACTGATCTTAGAGTTGATTAATGTTGATGTATTAATAATTCTACTTACAAAATGTGGAAATAATGTGCCACATGTGACATTTTCGTTCACGCGACATTGCTGCAGATTATTGGGGGTCAATGAACAAAACTGCTGTGACTACATTGTGTCAATCACAGCCCACTGCAGCCAAAGCTGTAAAGTATACTGACCGCTTAATCCAGCAGCTGCTAACTTGAGAATGCAAGAAGTGCTACAATACAAAATAAGTAATGTATTGCAAGCCCAGCTATCATCAGTTGTATGAACATTTTACAAAAGGCAGAGATAGTTTGAGGTCTGATATCTATGACATGTGTCTGAATCTCCAAACAGATCACAGAGCTAAAGTATAACTATATAATACTGAAGATCCCACCAAAAACCATGTGGGAAACAAAGAACAGTCTCCTCCACTGATGGGTCACAACATGAACTAAGGTTTCCTTTAGCAACAAACTTAAAGCTAAATAATTCTGGTAGACCATCTCTGTTGCCAACACTTCAAGACGTCAGTCAGATTAGTGTCCCAAGTGATAAGGAATGAATTTACAGCAAGACAAAGTTGGAAAAAAGATGCATGATCAGCAAATCTTCCTCTAGGTAAATTAAGGTTAAAGAAATAGTGCGGAGGGCAGCCAAACACCTGGAATGGGCCAGTGCCCAACATCCTCAAAATCCAATCCTGTCCCCCATAGGAGGCGAGATTCAGAAGTGAATCACGCTTCAATTGGAAAGTAGCTTCTTAGGCCTAAACATATGGATTCTTTGGCATTGATACAGTCAGGTATTGGGACTGTGGTCTAACTGAGTGTGTTTGTTATTGATTAGTTCACATGGAGGGATGAAGGATGGGAACAGATTGTGTGGCTATAATTACCAGTCTTTTATTACCTCTTAGTGAAAACGTAGTGAAAGCAAAAGAGACTACAGTATTTAGTTCACTAGTTAGTTCTTCTACTAATATACAGTACATAACTGTAAGTCAAAGTGTACTCTGATAGACAGTATCATTTCATGGAGATTTCGAACAGTCTAATAATGTCCCCAACATTACTGAGTCAACATTTTGGTGAACATTAACTGCTTGTCAGGAAACTAAAATTGCATCAGTCCAAAATCCGTGCAAATATATGTAGTCATTGTACTTTTATCATTATTCCAAAGGGGGAAACCAATAACACTCTTCTTCTGCCAGCTCTATTATTCCTTGTTACAATCCAATTTCACTCTAAATCTAAACACTACCCGGTTTTGTCTACGAGACAGATATTAAAATGTTTGTGTCAGCGAGGGAAGACAATTTTGATTTTCTTGTCAGTGATGACTGCAGACATCTTGTTTTCATTTAGTGCGCCTACCTAAAAGGTGAAATTGATTGATTTTCTGTCCTGTTTGCCATTCTCCTCCCACATCCTTTACATTACACTTGAAGTGTTGAAACAATATCCCAGAATCAGCCTTTTTTTTCCTCTGCCCTTCTTCCTTTTTTTCCTACCTTTAATTTTTGTGCCTCATAAAGCTCTTGCCCTAAGGGCTCCTCTTTTTGTTTTACCACTAGTCTATTACCTGCTTTCAGACTGCTCAAATATTACCAGAGAGTGCAAAAGATGGAAAGAAAGAATGAAACAGAGAAAGAGATTACCTAAAAGTGGCAGTTAAGGGTGAAGATTGCATTAAAGAGAGGAGGAAGATAGAAATAGAATGAGACAGAAAGAAAGAAAGATAGAGGGACGGATGGCATGAAAGACAGCACCTGAGAGAGCAGTGACTCTCCCTGAGGTTAATGGAAAGGTTCCTTTGTAAATGAGTGCACAAAGCCAGGGCAGCTACCTGAAAACGAGAAGAACAGGAAAAGAAAAGGAGAAAGGTGGTGAATCAATGTAACAAACAGGGTGAAGGAAGGCGCAATGAACTATTAATGAGAACCCATTTTGCCTGATAGGGGGAAAGATAGGATAGAAAGGTCAGTGAATTGCCATGGTGAAGTGGTTTGCTGCAGAAACACACCAGAACACTGATGAGCGTTGTATGAGAGGGAACATTGACCAGAGTAGCCTGCGGGCACATCCACGCTAGCACTGTGCAGAAATTATGGCTTTGAGTGGAGACAGAGACAGGTGGGGAGGTACGGAAGTGAGCAAGGACGTATGGGTCAATGCAGCAGCAGACAGCACACGCTCCGTGCTGTAGTCGGCCCTTTATTCAGTGCAGCGATTGTCAGGTGGATGTGCAGGGGCTCTGAGAAGTGCTGAGAGGGGAGTATTCTCCATCCTGAAGCTGCTATGTTTAGCATTTGAAGCAAATGAATCATTACCACATTGTAATTACTTTAAACAGACCAGGCTCTTCCTAAAGGAATACCCCAGTGAAAATCTAATACACTCCACTTACTCTAAAGTCCTCTTATTTAGCATTTTTAAGCAGTATACAAACATTTAATGAACAGTTTATGGCAAACTATAATGTATATTTAAGCAGCTATGATGATATTTTATGTGTTAATTAATGCACAGTATTTTCCAACAATTAGAAGATCTCCTATGAAGATGTATTTTATATTTTTGGAGAAGCAAAGAGATAGTGTGTGCATGCCTCATATCACATTTCTACGTCTAGTGCCAGACAACAAATGAAATAAAAAGAAAAAAAGTTGAGATAATATCTCAGTCCTTTTCAGGGGACAAAGGCAACACTTCAACCTACATACAGCTTTGTATGCCTAAATTTTATATTATGACAACTGTTTTTTATGTTGTCATACATAATCTATTTATACATCAGCATCCAGTTATGGGACCCCTAAGGAGTATGTATAGTAGCTGGTACACACATCCACTTCTCTGCTGTCTATCTATATGTTCAGTCTGTTTGAAAAAATATTCACTTCTCCAATAAATAGAAATAGGTGTGACTTTTGAAGGAGCTTTCAGAGTTATGAGGTGACACCTGAATATACTACAAGATGAAACATTATCTCACTATTGTGTAAAGAAATATAAATCACAGTGGAATCATTGTCTTTCAAAATAGGACATGTTTGTGGGAACAGCACCTAAACCTCTGTATTGGTTGATGTTGCTAGGAGACTGCACTACAGTACTAACTGGAAGTTGTAATTTTGCCTACAAAGTTGCAAAAAAAAAAAAAATCAGATAACATTAGTTGTCATAGCCAATTTAAGCTATCTCTGTCTTTACAATATTTAACACGAGAACAATTGTGCTGCTGGTCCAGAGTCACCTTTCAGACAGGTATTGAATAGACAGGTATTTTAGAAGGCTATTCCTTAATTGTCTGTGTTCTTAGGGATGGCCTTTTTTGTCTCAAGTAATTATGTGTCAAGACTGTCTAGCCAAGAAAAGCAACCGCATCAGCTCAGCAAATGCCTGAAAAACTGCATATGTTGCACTCAAGTGTCAGAGCCCTCTGGCAGCCGTAGGAAATAAAATATGAGCTGTGTTCCTTAGAAGCAAAGGAGGAAGTAGGGATGCTGTTATCAAGCCACAAAGTCTTGATGAGAATAGGTGTGTAGACGACTTCTGAAACATTTGACAAAGGGACTGCCGTCTCCCATTGACAGTCAGTGTTCTCTTAAATATGATCAAGTTGTTCAACTACAAAAACCAGGTAGTTAAACATCTGTGAAAATTCTCAGGCATCCAGGTCAGAATTGTTGAGTCTAAAGAAGTGTTTGGTAAGGCAAACATGTTAGCAACAATTTGCTTTTCATTCAAAACCTTTGAGCTGCATTTCAGGTACTAGTAAATCTACTGATCAAATTTATGAATAAAACTAGGAAAAACAACTTTTTTTTACAAGCAAAAGCATGTAGTTGGAGTAAAAGGTCAGCAGTTTTATGAGTAAAAGTAAAGAAAAAAACAGTAGTGATAAAGAAAATCATATGACCAAAAGGGTTTTATAGGAAAAGTGGTCTTTACTACAGCTCACCTTTCAATGAGACAAATGTTAACTTCTCATTGGAACACTGCGGTTAAGCGAATAAAGTAGCAACTTCAATTGGTCAAAATCCAGAATGAATCTAACAAACAATCCTGTCATGTTAAAACAGAAAGCTCCTGTCTCTAAAGAGGATTTATAAAATTTAGCCATTCATCACTTTAAATGTTTCTTCTCAAAGTCACCCTTAAAAGAAAGTTGCAATTTAAAAATGAGATTAAAATCTGAGATGAAGAAACTGTAAGTATCTCCACCACATCCTTCCCACCTGAGAGTGTGCTATCTCTTAGGTATTAAGGTGGTTCATGTCCTCTGGCTATGTTTCCTTATTCATTCCAAGCAAGATAGAAATCTTGCCAATTAGAGATTTTTTTTGTGACAGCATAAAAGGTTTCATTGGTGGCCCTTGCTCCAGTTCTTATGCTCAGAGGAGACAGTTTAAAAGGCAGCAAATACCCCTAGTGTAAAGGCTCACATTTGAATAGATCCTCAAGATAAGATCAGGGAAGGATTGAAAGGATTATATGTCGTTATCTGACGCTGTTTTTATTGATGGAAATAGAATAGAGAAAAGTGGCTGAAAGAGGGCACTCGTTTCCTGTCAGTGGAGGGGAGAAATGAGTGACACAACGTTGCCGCAGGTCTTTCTGAAAAATGAAATAATGTAATTGTCTGGTTGGCGGGGAGTTAAAGGACTTGTGCTGAATGGGGAATCCTGTTGTCGGCCCAAGTGAAAAGGAAAGCTTTTAAAAACATATTATCCCTAACAATGGATCCACCCAGGGCGATGTGTGATACATGAGGAGGATAGCACAGACTTGAAAGATATCACAGCTCTTCTCTGTGTGGGTGAAATGTAAAGGAACCACACTGCAATTCTCTCCTCCCAGTCCTCTCATATTCAATAAGTCCACTTCTGGCGAATGAGATGTGAAATTGCCTGCTATCAATGTAAGGCCCCTTGGTAAAAGGCATTTTCGGATCTCTCTGAATTGGATTGTTCCACCATTCACTTTTGGTGCCTGAGTTAATGACCATTATGAATGCAGACCGAGCCAGGCAGTGACCATGCCTCCAGAAGTATTTAATAGGCCTGCAGGGAGAGCCAGGTAAGTAATCCAGAACTAGCCATGTGAAAGAAAGGACATCGTTTGATAATTTAGAAGGAGTTTTACAGAGAGGGAGGAGCGGAACGACCAGGGGAGTAGCGATGGAAAGATAGAACGAGGAAGAAGAGGAGTCATTGTTTTCAACTTTGCCAGGAGAGCAAGCATGGAAAGAAACTTTTGCTGCTTTTAAGATGATAAATGATTTGCTTTACTGTATGACTTTTTCATGCAAATAAGGTTTTTCTTCTGTAATTAATTAAAGTTAATCTTAAAATGATAGAACAATGATACTTGTTATGCTGGTAGTTTTATCTTTTGGGTTAAGTACAGTGTGTGCTTTGGTTGTATGTTGTGTTTTCTTATTATCTGTGTTACTTGTTACTATTGTGCTATTTATTTGTTAATTTACTGAGTAACTGCAGCACAGAGTCTGAAACTAATTTCCAAATGAGAACAAAGTATATCTTTTTGAACAGAGAAAACATCAATGATTAGGTAGAAATCATCAAAGTCAAATACTTGCTGAACTTATTTATATAATATGTGTTTAGGTTGGTGCAGCAAAAGTACTTTGGTCAAGGTTATGGGAAGGTAAATAAATAAAGTAAAACATCTTTTCTTGTGCTTAAACTTATTATTGACTTTTTGGTATTAAATAAGAGTATGATCTTTCTATAATCTTAACTAAGTGCTCTGAATTCTTAAACAACCATAAAAAGGTTCATCATGATTTAGTTGACAGTTATTGAACTGCAAGTGGTGGGATTGTAGGAAAAACAAATAAAATGCTTTGTCAGTGAACCATTTGCAGAAACCTTCAGTATTAACATTTTATGACTTGCCAGATGCTTTCAATAAAAATGTTTCCTCATTATGTTAATAGAAAACATAATCCAGGCAGCTTGACGTGTCTTCCAAAATGTTGTTGTTGCAAATGAGTTGCATATAAGTATAATGTCAAGGATACAGCGTTTGAATACAAATATAAGTCTAACCTATCCAGTGAATTCCAATGTCTGAAATCAACAGGTAAACTAACAATCATTGAATAACTTCATTCAAATCCAAAAAACTGTAGCAGGCAGTCTGGTTTGAGCTGTGGTAAAGTTTTCCATCCCCTCTACATGGAGGTAAAACTTCATAGCAAAGAAAAGCTTAGTGTTAGCTATTTGCCTAAAATGTAAAATGGAAATGAAATGATGGAATAATCCAGTTCTTTGCCTGCATGATGTTTTCTTCTGTGCTGCCTGCTGACATAGCATTGCATGCTTTAAGAATTATCAGTCTTTATGCATTTGAACTGTTCACGCTTCTGTCCTATAAAGAAAATGTGATCATGATTATAGTCTAAGGATTCATTCAAAAACCTGCAATAAACAACCTAAGCCAGAGGACCACAGAGGAATAATGAATAAATTAAACTGAGGCAGCTAACAAATGAACAACTGCGGGGAAAAAAAGAAAACACATCAGGTGCTAAGATAAGAGAGTGTGCATTTATAAGATGAAATTAATGAAATGTTTATGTGTGGTGGGCTTAATATGGACAGAGAGGGATAATAAATCATCCTATCGCCTTGGGCTTGCCCCCGCATAAACAAGACAATAAAAAAGGAGGATATGAAAATGAAATTAGCCTCTTTTTTTTGTTGACCATGAGCTTGAGATGAAAGCAGGCGGTTACCCCAGCTCACACATGCTTAAGAAATAAACACTTGCACAAACACAACTTCCTTATTTAATTAAAAGTGGTGGCAAAAAATGTATTATATTTATTAATTTATTATATAGAAAACAAATGAATAGTTATTACATGGCTCTCTAGCACCTCCTCCCTGTCTGTTGCACATTTGATTTTCAGAAAGCAATAACATAATGTATATTCTCCTTTGCAGCTTGGTTACATCCCAATTATGCTGTCACATGCTCATTGAGTGTGTTCATATGAAAGGATTCATCCGTTCACGGTACCCGAGAGCTTATCCGTGCATCTGTGTGTCCGTTACAGATGGAGCTGCCTTGGCACATGGGACCCCGCAGTTGTCAATGAGCCTTATTTGAGTTTGAGTGAGTGAAATTCCTGCTAGAGGTGGTGGCATTTATCTGTCAGCATGACCACACAGCTTGCTCTGGCATTCCACGCAGCTTGGCAGATTGATTCGCCTCAGTCCTGCGCTCCTTTGGCAAATTCTCAAACTGCATTGATTGGAGAAAACAAATCAATTTTTCTGCATTACTTAAAAGTTACTACAGGTGCATCATTTAAATTCAACTGAGGGAGAACGCCATCTGGTCATATCTACAAAGATATATAATCTTTTTTTTAAGTCCTTAAGTGTTCAATCACTTTATGCGCCATATTGCCACTGGCATTTAGAAAGGAGGAGGATGATCTCACAGCTTGTTTGCTCCTATTAGTGCTATATGGTGAATGGCTTTTATGACCTTGGTAAGGACAGTATGCTTGGACAGTACACTAATGGTACTTATGCAACCTGCTGTTAATAATGTGGTATACTTGAGGCACTACCATTAAGTAGCATTATGGAGTCAAGTTATACTGAAGGAAGAGAGGAAGAGAAGTTTTCTTGGACACAGACATTCTCTCCAAAATGATGGACTATTATGTGGAGGGTGTAGCTCAGTCCTCAGTATTCAGAAACACACAGAATAATATTAGTATTAACTTAAATTAATACATGTTTAATGCTAACAATATACTGTAGGATTAACATTTTGCCCTACTGAAGTGTCCCTGAGAAATAATTCATGTCAACACCCAGTGTGTCACTGTGACTGGATACACTTCAGCCAAAATATATCCTTAAAGGTAAATTAATATTTATGAATATTGTTAGAACTCAACAATTGTTTTCATTATCAATTATTCTGCCAGCCAATCCTACGATTAATTGTTTGGTCTACAGCAGGGATGTCAAACATATGGCCCACGTGCCAGAACCAGCCCACCAAAGGGTCCAGTCCAGCTCAATGGGATAAGTTTACAAAGCATGGATACTTTAGAAGCGTAATTCGAGTATTTTAAATAAAACACACTGCTGTTCTCATTGTTTTCACTTGCCATTCACAGTCATGTCTTCTTTTCCTCTGGAGAACTTGAGATAATTGACTTGCAACGTGATTGAGAGTGCCCCCAGATGGTTAATAGTTATAATGTGTATTATGTGCATACATGTGCTACATTATAGGTTACATTAGATTATTGAATTATAATTGTTTTACAGGCCTGCCCCACTTGAGATCAAATTGTGGCCCCTATACTAAAATTAGTTGGATACCCCTGGTCTACAGCTAATTACAAAATGCTAGAAATATCAGAAAAAGGTGAAAAAAAACAATTTCCTGAAGCCAAGGTTCACGTTTGTATGTTTCGACCATCCATTGGTCCTAGATATTTGCTTGAAAAATTACTCCACAATTGACTATTATGATACTTGCCAATTGGTTTTTAAGTCTGACTAATATAGCGCTGTATTTTTACCCTTATATGACCAACAATTGCCTTGAGTTGTCCAAAGACAACTTGCAATCATAAACATGAGAATCTTTCCCATCTCTAAGACTACAGAAAGAAACAAAGACAACCTGATAGCCAGTCAGCTGATGTAAACTATTGCAATGTTTCACGTTGTCTCTGTCATAAAAAAACAACCTTCGCTCAGAGAGAATTAACTAACTTTAACTATTTTAACAACTAACATTTAAACGTGCAACAACAACTAAAACACAAAAACAAAACAACACAATAAGGTGTCGTGGAAAAAAAAAAGATGGACAAGAAGAAAAGACAAAACAGAGGGAGGTTACAGAGCAATGGAGAGAATGACCAAGAATGAGAAGAGCCAAAAGAAAAGGCAGTGTGATGGAGGTGAAGGGC
>JANJYP010235217.1:0-12514 GCA_024605115.1 Rastrelliger brachysoma | reverse complement strand
GCATAAAGCTTACTCACCTGACATAATATTAAACCTCTGACTGAGTGCTCTATATTCATGTTTCATTGTGACTTTGCAAAATGTCCTTTTTTTTTGTTAATGAGATCTCCCCTCCCAGTGCATCACATGATGCCGGGTTTTTTTTGTGTTATGTGTATTCATTTATTTATTGATGCAACATCTGTACCTTCTTGCAGCAGTTTGTAAGCAGACTACTAATTAATTATTCTTATGGAGTGCAAAATTTCAAAACCTGGAGAAGAATCCAAAAAAATGAAAGACACCATAAAATGTCACATTATATATAAATAAAACAATGTAACATTTTACCAAATATGGAGGCACAATAGCAGTAAGTCAAGTACAAGGAGAACAGATAAAAGTTTAATTGTGTGCTCCTGGTTGAAGCCCAGAGCATCTCTTCTGACAAAATAAACCATCTATTACCAAGCATCATGTCTATAAAACTATAAAACTTGATCTGAAATGAGAAAGCGTCGTGATTTACAACTAAGAATGGCAAAGTGCTTATAGAAAAGTGTTGGATTAACAGCTGAGGGCATCGCCTGTACAGGTTGCCTATACTGTGCCACTGATACGTGCTGTACGTACCACTGCACATCCAACACTGAGCATGTTCTTTGGAGTGTCTGTCTACATGTCTGGTGCATCTGTCTTACCGGTTGACATGGTTGTAAGGCTCAGCTCTGACTGACGAGAGGCCCACTAGAAAGGGTGGGAGGGGGGTGCCGCCGCGTACTCTTCCTCAGGGATTGACTCTGCAGTTGACAGTAATTTGTAGTACTCATCTTCTCCATCCAGCACT
Organism: Rastrelliger brachysoma; assembly: GCA_024605115.1. Taxonomy (NCBI): domain Eukaryota; kingdom Metazoa; phylum Chordata; class Actinopteri; order Scombriformes; family Scombridae; genus Rastrelliger; species Rastrelliger brachysoma. Next base: position 11,688 of record JANJYP010235217.1, on the reverse strand, counting down.
TTGATTTGACTGTGATGTGAAAGAGCACAAGAAAGTGGTGAGAGGCTGGAGGAGAGTTTCTCGGATACAGAACAGTATTACAGAGTTTTCTTGATGTGAGAAGCTAGACATTTTAGAATAAAAACAACATTTGCAGATACAGCAGCAAGGCATTCAGGCGTTTTTCTTAAGCATACTGATCTGAACCAGAGTGTCAGACCTTCAACAATTAAAATTAGCATGCTGACAAAGCCTTAATATGTAACCCCCCCTCTAATGACGCAGAGCAACTGCTCATAAAAAGCCTGTTATTTTCGGCTCTCCATTTACATTATAAGAAAACAACTCCATTTCTGGATTCTCCTATTCCACAAAGGGCCTGCTCTGTTTAGAGTTGCTGTAAGTAGGAAAGCAGTTATTTACCCAAGTTTTCTCGGCTTCCTCTTGCTCCCCTGGTAATCTAGAGTTCTCTGAGGAAAGGGCCAAGAGCACACAGTCAAAAGATGAGCAGAGAGTCATTAATTTTTAATTCAAAGTGATTTTGTGTTGAATGCGAGCAGATGCTGATAATATCAGAAGTCACAGCATAATTTTTTCTGATCAAAGGGCTCAAGTGAGTCTGATGAAGCATGCATCTTGCTCAGCTTTGATAAACCACATCAATTATTCACCGTGAAGGCAGACATCCTGACATGAAAGCAACAGATAAAGAGCATAAGCACATGTTCAAGACAAGAGGCAGAGAAGCGTGGGGGTGGGGCTCCAGGGTCTGGCACAGGTAGGTTTAATTGTATTATCATGTGGAACCAAAGTCAGACAAAGGCCTTTATCGGCACTTTGAACTCACATTTAGCTGGTTGTAGTACAGGCTGTCTTCGGGGCTGTTGAGCAGTTTGGGCTGCTGGCCCCGCCGGCGAGGAGTTCTCTGCTGCAGCTTCATCACTGGACCTGAAACAGAAGAAAATGGAGGCAGTGATCCAACAAGGCAAAAACAACAAGAAGCACCACCATGATGTAGACGGTGATGACAGCAGCAGTGAACAGATTCTGCCCTTGACTTCTGCACCAAAGTGGCAGAAACACATTTAAATGTGCTTAGGTAACATTACGCAATTCCATATGGGAGCTTACTCAATAAGAGCTTAACATTACATAAACCCACACATATAAACCACAACTAATTATATCTCTTAGAACAGGTGCACAGCTGCACATGGTTAAATTTACCAGATAGTTACAATGGTCGCAGGCAGAGATCACTTTGTGGTTTGTGGGTAATCAAGTATTTTCACTACCTGTAATCAAAACAGCAAAAAACAGTGACTCCTCTGTGGATGGATTTACAGACTGGCTCATGATGACATCACACTAAAAACAATGGGAAAACTAACGCTAGAGGCAGTGCGGTGAAAAAGACCAAACACCTTTATGAAATTTTTTTTAGGAAGACATCACTAATACAATAATGAAAACCTTTGCAGCAGAAGTTGATTATTTTAATTACAAGTGTTGTTGTTAGTTGTATGGAGACACTGAAATGCATCGCATGCAATATACTGTAAAAATCTACTACATAAAGGTGCCTGTAAAATGTAAGCCATTACTTATGCAACTAAAATTGAGCTGAAAATTTAGGGAAATCCACCTATCTTGCTTAGAGTTTGGTTAAGAGGTTGATAACATTCTTAAGTCTGTCCGTTAAATATGATGCCAGAGCCAGGAAATGGTTAGTTTAGCATAAAGACGAGAAACACGCAAATAGCTAACCTGGGGCTGTCCAAAAGTTACAAAATCCACTTAGTAGTACCTCTAAAATTTACTACAGTAATTATCATTATCAATGATTATACAAATTTACATTTAGTGACATGTTGATGATGTAACTGGACTGTAGCTGTTTGAAAAAAGGTGTTAAATATTCAGATCAAATATCAAGTAGACACCAACATAGAAATCCTAGTTGGTACCGACTGGGAAATGTCAAACACTTCCTTTAAGAGTCAGTTAATTAAATCAAAAACTTTATTTCCTGGGACGCCTCAGTAGCCTACTGGTTGGTTAACACATAACAAAAAACCATAGCAATTGCTGTTTGATTCCAACTGTTGATGTCTGCTGTATATCACACTCCTACCTTCACCTGTGTTTCCTGTCTCTCCACGCATCCAACTGTCAAATAAAGGCACAAATTATAAAAAAAAGTATTACACCCTTTTTTCTGCCATTGTAATAGAAAGGAGTGGTTTAAGTTAAACGTATGGTGATCTAGGTGAATGGACTCTTTAAAGTGAAGTGAAGGCCATTAAAGAGTACACTTCCACCACTCAAACTTTAACAAGGACCTGATAAAAATCAAACAGTGACTCAGCAGATCTATGGGGCACTAGATGTTCACCTTTGTGCTTCATACTGAGGCCAATGATACAAATGTCAGATGTGGTGAATCTACTAAACAGATGAAGAAGTCCTTTGCACTTTCAGATTGCCACAGACTGAATGATTGTCTCTGCTTTCTTCTGTTGCTGCTTCTAACAGCAGACAGCCAAATCTTTGACAGCATAGTCAATTTTTCCCAGATTGTTCAAAACTGAACTGAACAATGAATTATTCATTGCTCCACAGAAAGTTGATGTTATTGACGACTTACTAAAGATAATGAGCAATGAGATAATCTGATTATTCAAGCATAAGACAATTATGAAGTCTTTGTTCAATCCTTTACTATAGCATACTCTGGGTTTCAAAATTCATAAGATACAAAAGTGTGTTTTAAAGCCGAAAGACTTTTACAAGGAAGCATCTATATTTAATATCAGATAACGTTTCATCTTCTTTGCAGACGTTTCGGGTGAGACAGGACATTTCTTCATCATGTCTTGCTACCTCGGCTTCTCTACCTTGACTAAAGCTGCATTTGCTTTTTCCATCTTAACACTACTTTGTACTCACTTTGAACAGACCTCATCACATCTCAATCCTATACATCAAAGAGCACACACGCAAGCACACACACCCCTCAACCCCACATCTTTCCTCGGCTTTCTTGATGTTATTCAAACCAGTAAGGTTTACTAAAGTCACAGTTTGTAAATGCCCAGAAAGTCAGTTCCTGTCGGTCAACTTTTACCGTGAATCTTATCTGTCTCTGCCACAGAAGTGCTAACCGTCCACTCTGCGATTCATTGTTACGCTTAAGTATTTGAGGATATTTAGATAGATCTTATGTAGGCTACTGCAAGAACACAGCTGTGTGTAAACAACATGCTTGGCTTGGCTGCATGAGAAGCAAGTATGAATATTATGAGCTAAACTGTAGAGTGTGCTTTGTAAAACCTGAAAGAGTTACTGCATCTGTGTGACATGCTGTCATTATATTAACAGATAGAAATAAACTAGCACAAACACATGTTTACACCTTAAATTCTACTAACACAATGTACATATGTAGGACATTGTTCTGCTAATGATGCTGAAATGGGTTTGATAAGCAATTTTTTATTCCCCTGAAATTGCATCAAAGCACTCAATCACAAATTATGAATCCTGACGGCCTTGAACAAAATTTAATCATATTATAGGAACAGACTGTGTTGTCTATTTGTGTTTTGTTTATCTTAAAAACAACATAAAAAGTAATGCACTGACTCTTAACTGCACTGAGCATGATTCCTTCCAATTCCTTGTGCTGTAGTTGATCTATCGCAACTATCAGATCTGTTGTAGGATGAAGATTTTATTAAATTCCATTTGAAAGCTTCCAATTTTCAAATTGGATGCTCCGCACTGTTAACTCTAATTTATAATTATAATGAACTGTGTCTTAACAGGCTGTAGCAACTGAAAGTTAAAGCTAGCAACCGTTTATTTCATTGGCTATGATGACAACTATTGCCTTTAAATTTACTCAGCTGTAGTTAACGTTAATTGTGTGAATTGGCCGAACAATATCACAAAAATATTGGCTACTGGCTGGTTAATATGCTGGTGCCTGCCCAGTTTCAGTTCCAGACAGGTGAAGCATATTGTCTCATCAGTTTGACATTGTATAAACATGAGGAAGCTAGCAGCTACAGTGCAGAGCTGTTGGTATTAAGCTTTGTTTATGCCTCTGCAGATGAGGCTTAGCCAGGAGGAGTATGAACAAAATACTCTGTGAAGGATCATGAAACCAGCAAGTGCTACCGGAACAATTTCATAGACAAAACATGACTGCACACTCAGCTTCTCAGTGCTGGGAGGAAGTGATGTGCTTATTTCTAATAAACATAAAAAAGAGATAGAGGTTATCTTGTTCCGTGAACGTACGGCTGTACGACAGTTCCTGTGGTTTCTTAACTGTCATTCAGATGTTTGTACTTGCTCAGCTCATCTACCTGTGAACTTTTACTATATACCATCTTGAAATGGAAAAACTCTGTGCAGGCAGGGGTGGGTGCTTTGTTTTAAAATTAGGAGGTGAATGACCATGCATCAACTTGCAGAGCCTGCTCACTTATCAAAAATGAGGTGTAATGGTGTAGAGTGGGCCAGTGTTGAGCGCCTAAACTTTAAGGCGTTAGGGGTCGGCAGTATGATGTCACTTATCATCAGTTTATTATTATTACAATAACTGGCCAACTATACAGTTGTTATGAGTAAATATAAATCCACTTTTTAATACCCTGATCAAGTTCAGTCATTGATGAATGTCAAGTATACCACTAATATTTTGAAAAACCATNAATAACTGGCCAACTATACAGTTGTTATGAGTAAATATAAATTCACTTTTTAATACCCTGATCAAGTTCAGTCATTGATGAATGTCAAGTATACCACTAATATTTTGAAAAACCATTTTGGTAAAAACAGCAGTTTGGTTGGTTTGCCATTCATGTTCTCCAGAGGACAAAATCTAATTTTTTTACCTAATGACATCATCAGGTCATTTTTAATGATTAATAACAAAAACATTTGATAATGTAAATAAAGTTAACCCTAATATTAGTCAACAGTAAAATTTCATCTGATTGTGTTCATGAAGAAACATTCATGAGGAAACAACATGGCGGGCACACTCAGTTGTGTACAAATACTGACACACAAATCCTGTGGTTAAGTCTATAAAAAGTAATGGCCACTTATTTAAATTGCTATACTGGTCAGGGAAATTATAATTAGATTTTTTTTCTTGAAAGTATTTAGCCTTGAACTGTTAGTTGGCTTTACCTCCTGCTGGATTGACCGCTGCAGATCAGGACTCCAAAACACGGCACACAGGGGTTCAACATCACCGTTTATCCATCCTGACCTGCAGCGATTAGAGCATGTAGCAGATCAGAGGATGGGTCAGGCTTCCCATCTATGTGCCTCTGTTTGGGAAATCACTGCCATTTGATCCAGGCCAGCCCCAGAGGAATGCTGCTCCTGCAGATATATTACAAGCAGAGAAGCTGCCAAACTGGCTTCTGGCATGAGAGCCTTGCTTGGACACGGCAGGCAGAGCTGGGAAGGGGTCAGACAGTGGCTCACACCGGGGGTTTGCTAAATGATCGTGGGTAACGTCTGCTGTTTGGGGTGGGGAGTAATAATGGTCGACTGGGAATACAGCAGGCAGTGCGGTTCATACAATATTGATTTCTCCCTATCTAAAGAAAGCCAAGTAGAGTTTGCTCTTCTTGGTGAGAGACTTACATATTGTACATGTTTGCTTCTTCAGATAAAAAAGGCTAGAGCTCTTTTTGAGATAGGTATTTCTTTCATTTTCAAAGAGCAGCAGATGACTCGTATTACATCTCTAAATACCACTTTGAAATCCCTTGAAAATCTGAATGCACCTCAGAAACAACATAAAAGAGCTGCTAAAAGCGATTTTTAGTGGAATAAATTAGAGATGTATCGATTTACTTCCTAAATCACGTACTGCAATCACCTGACTTCTCCCAGACCACAGTGAACCACTTGGGCTTTGTTTATTCAGATGGAGGGAGCTGAGGCACCAAAAGGCATGGATTATAAGGAAAAATCATCAGCAGGGGCCTTTGATGTCTAAATGAGGCATGTGCAACCCAGACCCCTCTCTTTACCTCACAACTGCCTTTTTGCACACACACGCACACACATGCACATATAAAACCAGACTCATGCATGCAGCCACACACACACACACACACGCACACAAATACAGACATTATTCCTCAGTTGCAAACAAAGACCCCAAACAGATATCTGAAGTTGAAGAGGATTTCCAGAACTTTTCAAGACTCCTGAGATTTATTACCATCCTCATCATTTCAGACATCATAGTTAAATAGTAACTCATGTGCTCTCCATTATAAGACAAACAGATAATGCAGTAAAAAAAAAGAAAGAGTAGTTCCTGCATCTGTTTTCAATAATGCAAGCAGAGGATGTTTTTACTTACAACCAATTTTTCACACTGAAATCAATCATTTCCCCTGACAGCAGATTTGGAACTTTGACTCCTAAAGAAATGTTTGTGTGGAGGAAAAAAAACTCGGTGGAAGTCAATCATCTGTCAGAGACATAATACGTGTTATGTATAACTGTGATCCAGCAGGGTGAGTAAAAAGTAAGTAGAGAGAAGGGATCCATGAATGACAAGAAAACCAGGCCAAAAATAGATTAAATATGCTAATGAAGAGCATTAAGCTTTTCCCTCCTGATTGGTAGGATGCTGGTACTTCTATTGAATAAAATATGGTTCATTTAAATACATTAAACTGCATTTTGTCAACAACAATAATAAACTAATAAGGTTTGCTGCTTGGGAAAAACTTTGTTAAACTACATCAAATGACTCAATCCACATGTGCACATTACAGAGAACTTGGAGCATCATATTGCACCTTGATTTTATGTGTCTGCAGAGATTATTCTGTTGGAATTGTGATGATGAGTAGTTTGGAAGTACATCCTGTTAACTACTCCCACTGACATTAAGAGGATTACGTAGGTAGCGTCAGACAGAGGCAACTCCTTCCGTTAAGTTGAGTCTTTCCTATCCCTTCCAAATCTCTGCTGCCGCTACGCCGAGCCTGTAATTTGCCTAAAACTGAAGGCATCCGGTTGAGACACAGCAATATGTGGAGACAGACAGATAAATCAAAAGGCTGAGAGACAGCGAGAGGGAGGGAGAGTATTTGTCTAGAGAACATGGAGAGGGTGGATCATTTGTCTGGCAGCAGCATGTTGATATGGTGATGCTGCTGCTGCTGCTGTGGTAGTAGTGGTGGTGGTGGCGGTGGTGGTGATGATGATGGTGGTGGTGGAGGTTTGCGGAGCAGCACCTGGTAGTTGCAAACCTTGTGGGAGGACATGTGGGAAGACATTTAAGAGCTGAGGGAGGGAGTGAGTGGAGAGGAAAGTGTGATGTACTGGTGAGTGTGGGTTTGACCTCAGTGTGTGTAAAAAGTGCGTCCACATTTCCAATGAGCTCTCCTAGCTGTAGCTATAAAGCGTAAAGAGAGAGAAAGGCTCTGGGCAACAAACAAAATCAATTCTTATTGACTGTACCATGTTATGCACTGAGGGGATGTAACTATAACCAATAAGTCAACATTAACTTCTACTATTCTCTGCAACCTTTTCATTTTTCTCTTTCTTCTCCTCATCTCATCCCTTCAAACGACCAGGTTAACTATCTTCCAAGACGCAGAGGTAATTGGTCTCTGTGTTGTGGCTTCACTTTATCACTGTCTCTCTCTTGACATGTATGTTTACCACAACTATAATCTTCAAAAAGCCTGTTAACATAAGTAGCTCAGCTTTCATAAACCACAAAGTCAGCTCTGACTGATCCTCGGCACCATCCTGTTTACCACGCTGAGGAGCATAAGCAGCACTCTGATCATATCTGATGTATGCAAGCAAAGTCTTTCTTTCTGCAACACGCCTCTGTGACTCATTTCCAAACATGTTGTATTAATATTCAGGCTCGGGAGACAGGTGACGAGAGGTGACATCGTCTTCACTGTGTAGCTTACATGACTACACTGTGTATATGTAACTTTTTCCCTGACAAAACATGGGAAATCAAAGGTTGGCGTTGCCGACATCTGAGAGCGCCTGGAGTACAAAGTGCTTTAATGTTCTGTTCCCACCATAAAATGCAGCACTGCGGGTATTTGGCTAAAGAGTGAAAATAGTTGCCTGGCCTGGTGTCAGATATACAGTGAAACAGACATCTCCCCATATCATCTCTCTAACTGGTCTGCTTTGTTTCATACATGAAAGAAACACTGAGCTAAGCAAGTCATTTGTAACACTAAGCTTAGTTAAATCACTTAGAAAAGACCCAACGTCCGTCAAACACATTAAGAGGTTCCAGGTCACGCCCCGGTGTTTTGGCATTAATGGGAGCAGGGTGTAGAGAGTGTGCAAGTGTGCATGTGTCTGGAGGGGTGGGGTAATTTGATTTCCATGGCTAATTTTCTGTTTTTCTCCACTGGTGTCCTGAAACACTCCAGGGCGAGCTGCAGCCTGAGAGAACCGATGCGATCACCAGAGGCGACAGCAGGATGAGACACAGGAAGGAGCCCGGTCTCCAAACATCTGGCAGGGCAAGGCTTCCATGACTCGCTCAACCTCAGGATGAAAAAAAAAGGTCCTTAGATCTACAGGGATCAAAGTGTGCCCTGGGTGCCTGAGCCACCGTGGCCTCCCTCAACATATTCAAATGGGGTTTCCTGAAAGCAGTTGGAGCCACAAGCAAACCTTGGAACATAAACGAGGCAGGAAAAGAAGAGTCGATGAATACCTGAAAATTTGTGTGCGTGCCACACAAAATAACTAAAACGTTAGCGAAGCCCACGGTGGAAGCAGTAGAGGATTTTTTTTGTTAGGTATTTAAATAGAATACAACTGAACTGTCAGCTATAAAATGTTATTCATGTGCCAAAGGCTGATTTATTCAGTATGGTGACCTTTCAGTTTACCTCGTAACAAGAAGTGTTTGACTTGCTGCAATAAATGACACCAATGAGACTGAATTAGAAAAGTTTCAGGTTGCATTAGTGGTTTCCAACCTACCTACTCTCCTCCACACCCAGTAATTAAAGCCTCATATTCTTGAAAAAAAGTTGATTACTATTGGAAACAGATTGCAATTCTTTATAAGTCTCAACAAAAATGACTTGATAGAATGTGGATTTTTAGCACTGACAAACAGTGGATTACAAGGCTCTACTTTGTTTTTTGTCAAATAACAAACACCATTCAGGTCTGAAATGTGTAATGACGCAAGTTGGGTAGCAGAATTGCTCATNATTACAAGGCTCTACTTTGTTTTTTGTCAAATAACAAACACCCTTCAGGTCTGAAATGTGTAATGACGCAAGTTGGGTAGCAGAATTGCTCACAATCAATAGCAATAACCTGTGCAGAACTGTGGTAAGAAAACATTGCTTCATTTTAAGGGGTCACAAGCCAAAAAGGTTAAGAAGCAAATTCTGCAGATCATTGTTCAAAAGCTCTATTTTAATATAATTGAATATTGAATATTCAAACTAATTTCAAAGTGAAAACATGTGTCCTATGTGCAAAAGAATGTGTTTGGCACATCAAATGAAACAGCCTACATACTTTTAGGGTTTCAGGCTGCAAAGAAACAATAAAAACCAGGAAATAATTCAGCTGTGAACGCAAAGCTCTGTGTTAGAATATGTGACACAGGACAAAACACACATTTGGGCAGAATGCCCTTGTACTGCAATGTTTCCCTCCATAATCACTCTGACATTATAAATCAAACACTGCCTCCCTTCAGCAGCAGTGATGCCTGGGAGCGGGGGGTCACCTGTATGCAGCATTACCGAATTAGCCGCTATCTAACCCAGACCTGCTGTGGCGTGCTGACACTAATCCCGGGCCCGCTGGAGAGCCCTGTCTGTGTTACATTATCATGTCTAATCCCCATAATCTCCCAGCCGCACCGCTAAATGCTATTCCACCTCCGTCTCTTACCTCATACCTCTCTTATAACATTAATGAAGGGCCGGGCCCTCGTTACCCAGACTACCCTAGTGGTGGGCTGGGTGACGGCCATAATCGGTGGCCCCCTGCACAGCCACCCACTCAGCCTTCCAGGCAGCCGGAATTAATGTAATTCATTGCCTGGGGCAAAAAGCAAACCAAACATATGTTCAACAAATCAGGGTTTGTGTATTTTCTTGTCACTGTTACTGTGCAGGTCTATTAAGAGTCATTGATGAGATCCTTAGTGAAGGGCTCGCCATGCGGGAGAACGAAAGCTTTGAAGTGCTCATGCCATTTCAAAAGCCCCCCCACTTGCCATGAGACGTTTATGATGAGCTGACCTGGGTTATTAAAATACCGCAGAAATGATCACCCATAATGCTTCCCTCTTTTCGCTGTCAACAAAGAATGGCAGCAGAGGATTGGCTGGGATGAAAGGTTGAAAGGGGTCCCGTATTAAAAATGGCACTTTATCCATTAAAGCAGGATTTTTGCTGTCTCTTTGTGTAATTACCTGCACCCGCCAGCTCTGCGCTTGGGCTTACCTTGTTTACACTGCATGTCTCGCAGCCTAGCTGTCTCCCTGCAAGGCTTCGTTACACTGTCTTCTGCTCTGCCTTTGTCTCTCTTGATGTCTTTCACTTGTCTGTCTCGGCTGTCGGGGCCAACCTTGAAAGAAGAGGCGTAAACACACCCAGAAGAGCAATGTCAATGAAAGCACAAGATAAATAGACACAAGTTTAAGCAAGCCCTGTAATATGTGTGTGTGTGTTTTTTTTTAATTTAGTCATGTAGACGCTGTATTCATTTATTTACAATTTACAATTTGGCATGCATATAACTCAAACCCATTAATGTGCTTTGCAATGTTAATCAAATGCTAATGCAATTGCATATCCCCCTTTACTAGCCCTACCTCCTAGCAAACAGCACCACACTGACTTAATTGTGAGAGTAAAAAACAGCACATACAGGCTTCCTCTCATATTTAATTTTATCTTTGAATAAAAGAGCTATAGGAAAGTATTAATCTGCTTAACATTTCTAAGTACATCCTCCAAAGGATTTTGCTTTTTTAATCTTACATATGCTCAGCAGAGTTACTGGCAAAAACTGTACATTTTCCTCATTTCATCCTTTCAACATCAAATGGTGAGCAGCAAAAATTGGATCAGACTTCAAAGACTGTGATGTGCTCCAAGTCACGGAGTGGCTCTTCTATTTCACATATTGAATCCGAGCAGGATATCAAAGTGCTACCAAAGAACCTCAGGTCTTTACTAAAAAAGGGGTCTAACATCTGTAGAAAGAGGAGCGCAAAGACAAATCACCTCAGGGAAGAGCGAGCATTTATTCTCAGCCGTGAATTTCCAGCCTTTTGATACTCTCGTTCCCGTACCACCCTGTCTTCTCCGCTGAGATGGAGGTTGGAGCAAGAGAACTCTTTTGTCTCAAGGACTCAAAAAATTTCCAAAGATTAATCTGGGTTAAAGCTGCTTTGTAGAGGAGCAGCATTTAACATACACAGCTAAAGTGAGGAGAAAGAAAATGCTCATTCCATTGATTTTTGACACTCACGTCTTCTTTATGTATGCAATCTGTATGTGCCTCTTCACTCTCTGGGCTGTTTGACCTGTGAAAGTGAGTAACATGTATAAGTGGAATGAACATAAAACGCTGAAAAACAACATGCTATATAGCAGAAGCTGATTGCATTAGTCGTCTTGTTTAGAA
>JANJYP010235149.1:0-14787 GCA_024605115.1 Rastrelliger brachysoma | reverse complement strand
CCACCCAGCCGGGCTCTTCCTCCGACCACGCTGCACATACCTGCCTCGCCAGTGCTCCCTCCTACCCCATCCACCCCACCCACCCCACCCACTCCACCAACCCCTGCTTCCCCAACCAGTCCCCTACCTCCTCCTCCACAGGGACCTCCCCCAGGACGAGCCCCACCACCTGCCCGCCCCCCACCGCGCCCTGGCCTGTAGAGCAACAGGTGTCTCAACAGCAATCACCACATCCTTGATTGTACCTGCTGACGAGGGCGTGTGAGTGCCGTGCTCAGTGGGCTATGGCCTCTCTGCCCCTGTGAAGTAGAGCAGTGAAGACTCTTTTCAGCTATTTGTCTACAGTGAATTTTGTACACATCTAGCCCAACAGTGCAATTGCACTGATGCTTGAATTACACAGACATTCCCTACAAATGAGGTCATGTAGGCCGGCTCAAAAACATTTGCATCTGTCAGTCTTTGGAGCTGTCTGGACAAGGCCCTGATGAACCTGACCAAGCAGAGGAATACCGAAATGATCCTAATACTAAAATATGTGCCTATGTAATGCTCTATCTTTTCTGATAAGAGATAAATGACTCGTATTGTATCTATATTCCACATAGCCTACAGACTTGATTTAGTGGAATTTGAAACACCCCAGTTTTTTGAAAAAACATTTTTTGTCTTGAATGTTGAGCAACTGCATGCAATAATGTTTGAGTCATCAGTTTCTGCCTTTTTTATACAACATAAATACATTCTTTATTTGTATTTTTTCTCATTCTTTTATGGCCTTGTAATTGCTGAATTGTCGACTACATTGAGATCGAACTATGAGGTTAGAAAAAGTCATGGCTTGCAAATACACATACAGTAAGTGTTTACTGAAACAATATTGTAACATATGTGAAATAACATTGATTTCTCCTCACAACTTTTGACTCCTACATGGTGTCAAACCAGCCTAATGTGAGTCACAGCTGGCCTGTTTTTGGTGCACATCAAAGTAAACAGTGAATTGGGACACTAAATTAGCCCTATTACTATAACTGACCATACCAAGATGTGGACAAAAATATGTCAGAATCAGGGAAAAGCTTTGCACATTGTCTCGTCCATCCACCTATGGTCCTTAACAGAGGTTGGGTTTAATGTAAATAATCATTTTTATATAACCATGCGCGTTTAGATATGTGTGTGTATGTGTGATTGTGTGTGTGTGCTGAAGAGAAAGAGGCTAGTGTACCATATGTATTTGTGACAGTACATTGAGCATTACCAATACTAAGTTTCAGTTAAGAAGTTAAGAAGAAGAAAATTGTCAGTTCATCAAGACTTTAAATTCCTCAGATCTTAGAACATATAAGGACATTGAATGAATCATGCTATATGTGGCAACGTAGATTAAGCTGAAGCTGTCCTTTGATGCTTATCAGAAGAGTTTCAGAGCACAGTGCAGATTGCAAGCCCATCATTAGCAATCACAGTCTAAATCTTATATAAATATCATGAAAAATCGGAAAAGATAGTATGTAGCTCTCCACCAATGCAGCATGTACACACCTACAGTATGTCTGTTTCATTCAAAATGAAAGTAAACTATTAAATTGTATAAAAAAAATGTCTTTGCCTTTTTGAGTTTTCCTCAAATACAACAACCATAAGACTGTAAAAGTCTGCAAAACTGTTAAATCTTCTTCAAACTTGACATCATTGAATGTTTTCTCTCACATGTTTATTATACAGTAGCCTACTGTATGTTATGCTTCATCTACATTTTGGTGAGATATGAATATTTGCTGACTGCATGTGTTATTCTTTTTCTGTTGTTTTAACAGTGACTTACACAAGTGATATTGCAACTGGGATCATTGGGTTCAAACACTGGAGAGTGACTCTCTGCAGAGAGCACTGTCTTTCGTTCACTCCCTGAGATGGAAAAAAGAGAAAAGAGTATGTAGAGCATGGCTAACTAATTCCAGATGTTCACATGTTGCATTATGTCACATGCACAAATGGAGTGAGCTATCTTGGAAAATATTAGACATCATCTAATCTTCAGGAAATATTGACAGTCTGCAGAAAGGCGTGCTGGAGGTACTGAACCCCACCAGTTTCATATGCGCNAAATTCCAGGCAATTTGAACCTTTGGCTATAGTCTCCTAAAATTTTATGTGTCAACAGCGTAAGTGCCATCTGCTCCCATTCATCGCTACCAGCCAGTAATGGTCAAGTGGGGCATGTCATCACGAATCATATGAGTTGGGTGTGTGTCTTGACCTCAACCAAACCCCTGAGACTGACTCTTCAAACCCCTGGGGTTTGATTGAATCCAGGTTAAGAACCACTGTGCTAATCATTCATGACATAATTTGGGGACAGTGGACAGAACAGCATCTGTCTCAAAAACACACAGAAAGTGACTAAGTTTCTTTTGCCATTTAAAAATGATAATATGCAAAGGGAAAGCCACACTTTGCTGTTTTTAATGAATTTTTCATTTCATTTTTCATGTCCCAACACAATTTCCAACTAAGTCCAAAATTATTGCATAAATTGGAAATTAGACTTCCAACATAAAAAGTAAACAACACTAGGCATCAGTTAGCATGTGTTGTGCTGATTCTTAAAATAAATTTTAGAGAAAAATTTAAGTGGCATTTTTAAAATAACACATATAACACATACAATAAGGACAGTATATCAATAATTGAAGCTAGCTTTGTGTTAAACTAACATCCACTGGTGTTTAAACTCTGTTCAGTTTGTGTGCTACATCATTAGAGGTAACTGACCATTAACTAAAAAAAAAAGAATCATCTGACTCTTTAATTTCAAATATTTAAAATATAGATTGAACCTCTTCCCCCAAAAATTAGGGAGACATTTAGAAAAAGATAGTGCCCCTCATTCCTTATCTAACACAAATGCATCATGTATTAACAACTTTACATACAGGCTTATGTCATAGCATGAAAAAAACAGGTGTCACTAATAATGTCTCCCCTCATTTAGGACTCTACTATTGAGTCTGGTGGTGTGTTTGTCCTACTTTAACAACTATCTCTGATTAAAAAGACCTACCTCTTAAACTACAGCAAATCTAGTCACTAAAGGTGATTACAATTTAGTTTCAAAACTATACTGAAGCCACGTAGCTGCACTAATTAAGGTCACAGTGGCAACACCACCTGTTAATTGTTACTCAATCACAGTCAGGACAACATAAAGCCACTGTGGTGATTTGGGGTTGAAGAGACAGGTGAAGGACTCAGCTGCAGAAGATACTCTTTCTAGTTGAGAAGCTTCTCGTGGTCAGAAAGTGGAAACTGTATTTGTTGCAAACCATGGCTGTCTTCTGCAGTTACTCTACAGCTGCACTTGAAGCTATAGTTGTGGTCAGTCAGTGCAATGAAATCCTTCTGAAAATTGCACTTGCTTTCACTAATGGCTTATCTTTATACCTCTCAACAATGCTAAAGCTGAATGCATTCTTCAAGCTGATGCTGGCAGGGGTGCTCATTTCATATGAGAAATTGGACAGACGTGGACAATCGAGCTGCTCCACCTGGACCTTTGGACACAACAGTTGCTCTCCTGTGTGCGGTGGTGAGGGCATATCTGTGAAGTCATTCCAGTCATTGTTGCATACTGTGCCTGTGCTTTGCCGATGCTCGCTGTCTGTCATCCATTTGGCACCATCATCCCTACTACATCTGGCCAGTAATATCACATCTACTGTCTCCACCATTGTGACTCTATGTGGGTGCATCAGACCGCTCCTGTCAATGTTACAGACTGTGACAGTTTACTCCACACAGGTACTTGGTATTGTTTGGGATCTGTCGTTGGTCCTCAACAATGCCTGAATGTCTTGCATACCCTATTTCTTTGTATATAAATGTACATAAAACATGAACATATCAAGAAATGTAAACTTTTAATAATAATCAAATGCTTGTATGTTTTCCATTTTGTATTTTAATAAAGAGTGAAATATTAACTATTGTCTATTTCAGGAGGTATAGGACTGACAGCATATATATATATTTCTTATCAAATGAGCCCAGACACTTAATAGAGAAGTACTTGACACTTTATTGCATCAATTTCACTAATAAATAGTCCCCTAGTAACTCAACAGATGTCGCTAGGATTCAGTGCAGTTGTCCCCAGTCAAGAAACAAAAGTCTGCTCACTTATGTGGGTTACACGACTACCTGTAACCTCATTGTCCAGTTTTCAAAGCCTTTCGCTTTCACACTAAGGAAAAGTTCAGTGTGGGGTGGACAAAACTTAAGGCTTGATTGCAAAAGCAAGAATAATGTACTTTAACCTAATATAATCGAAAGGCTACAAACAAAAAAACAAAACTGAGCAGCTCCTATTTCTTCACTTCACAACTGTGTGTGAATATCGTCACTCATTCCTTGGCTTTTGAAACAGACATTTGGGATCACAGACAGACACAGCTGGCATCTAAATATCTACATGATGACATGAAGCCATGTAAGTGTATACCTGGCCTCTTAAAATTTGAAGAATCTTCATTGGCCATAATCTACCAGTATCAGTACCTGTTTTACTACAAAATAACATAGGATAGACATATACAATATATATATGTTTTGGTTTACAACTGCCAAAGCCTTTGTGAAGATTTTTGGTTTGACAGGACATTTCTTGACAGTAACATTCACATTTTAAAATCAAAGAGTAACTTCAAAAATATAAAATTAATTTTCCTTTAACAAAGCAAAAAGTAACAAAAGAAAAGAAGTAACAGCTACAAATGGTCCCAGTATTGCAACTGAAGTAGTCATGGTGTCAGGGTGTGGGCTAGCAGCTGCGTGCTACTTCAGTTAAACTTCATCTCACTTGAATTACTTCAGTTTAGTGTTTACATGTAAACTGGAGACATGAAAGCAGCAGTAAGGGTCTTGTTCTCGAGCTGTTTGGCAACAGAGGTCAGCATAAGAATCAAACTAAACTGCAGAAAAAGCTTTGAGTAACAGTATGATTTACAGAAATTATTTTAAAAAAGCAGAGTAAAGTAATAAAAACAAAGTCTCACACTAGTGTAGGCAGCTCAGTACATGATTCTTAGCCCTGTTAACTGAGCAGACCAAGGTCAGTTAGAAACCTCTACAGTGTGAAATGTACACTGTAAGCAAGCTCAAGATGATTTTACACAACAGTGTATTAACAAGCTTTGGTGTGTAGATCATACACTTAGGATGCTACTCCTGTAGTAATTGGTGTGTACTTAGGAGAAAATCCAACTGTGCTGCAATTACGAGAAGTGGAGACCTGTGGCTTGGAATGATTTAAGTGGAGTAAAGACACTTCAAATGATTAGCTGCCAAAGAAAAATATCCTAAATAAACTACAAATCATTGCACTAAAGAAAAAAAGAGCCAGTAAGGTCTTCAAAAGCTAACATCTGTTAGTCAACAACTCCCAGTAAGACTAATCAGCACAAATAAACATGGAGAGCTTGCACACTAGTTTTGAGCACAGATCAATGCCAGAAAATTGTGCCAGTTGCAATGGATTCACAAACACAGAGAGACATGAAGATGTGTCACTGCCAGCCCAGATGTTGCCACCACTGACAGAATGACTTCTCTAGCAATAACATAACGATGAAGCCAAATGTTTCTGAGAAAATAGACAATGAAATAGATAATATGTAACAGTGAGATACATGACTGTTGAGTAACAGATTGCATTAAAAAAGAGCCACGACAAGGGACACATGAACAGGATATTGTACTGTATGAGTTTACAGATGCTCCCTCGCTGTCTGTACATGTGTCCGTCAGGCTTTTGTTAGTTAATGATTGGTACGGTTCACTCTACGGTCACAGACTTGGCCAGGTTTCTTGGACAGTCCACCTGTATTTACATAGAAGAGATCAATTACCACATGTCAGATAACAGTGAGGCAAAACTATCTGAATATCATGTAGTATAATTTCAACAACATCTAAAAAACCTGGTTGGGAAGTTTTAATTCCAAAACTTCCCAACCAGTGTCTCTCGTCACTTAAACTTCACAGACAGTTGCAGGGTTGGCATGTGGATTGAGAGGTTTTCACATAAATGTTTCCTTATTTGTCATGACAGCAGAGCGATAATGCACACGTGTGACTAACCTTCAAACTAGGCAAGAGCTTAAAAAGTTCTTATTGCAGTAATATGCAATTATCCATCATCTCTTTACTGACATCATTAAAATATGCCCTATCCCCTTAGTAGTACGTTAGGTGTTTAAATGTACTGTGAGGTTTTTTAATGTTGAAGAAAAACAGCTTTGCTTATAATCAAATAATTATTCTCATCTCAGCAGTCAGAATTATAAAGTTTATATGCTTTGGCTAAAATTAGATTACTTGTGTAAGGCACAGAATGATCTGTATGTAAACACTACATGTTAATATGCCTTTGCCTGCACAGCAAACCAGGGGTAGATGGCTGGATCATCAGATACTGATTGTCTAAACACTCTTCTCCACTTTTGGACACTTTGATCTAAATTTCAAGATTTTCCTCAAAGATGTCAGCTTCACTTAACTTGTATATTCTTGTTGTGACTTTTTTATTATGGCTCTCCCCAAAAAGCCATAAATGTCAAATATATACATGTGGAAAGTTTTTAGTTAGAGCGATAACTTGGATTTTTGAGATGAAGCGAGTGTACTTACGTCGTAACCACGGAGGACCGCCAGGTGGAAGGACAGCAGCTGCAGGGGGATGACGCTCAGGATGCCCTGCAGGCAGTCCACACAGTGAGGCACTTTGATGGTGCGGCTGGAGCTCTTGATGGTTTCATAATCATCTTTGTCACAGATCACGATGGGGCGCCCCTGTAAGTCAAATAAAGATTTCAGATTTCAAGCATCTGTAAAAAAAAAAAAAAAGTGATCCTATACCAGCCTTTCTTCTCCACTGGATTTTCACACCTCTGAAAGCCACATCTGCTGCACATTATTAACAGCAATGATGTCATGCTGAAGCAACCCCTCCCTTGTATTTATTGAGGTGAAGGATCAGAGGTGTGGCACGGACAGAACTGTGAAAATTAACCAAACATGTAAAATGTGCTTTGGTTACCACATGTTCAGAGTTTGAAGTGTTTGATAAACTGTGAGATATTTCACACCAACAGTGCAAAAAAGTAGGAAACTTGCTAGGAAGTGTTCAAAATTCAACACAAGCACTGCTTTTTGGGTTAACATGTCAGCACTCTGAAAGGGATATTATTAAATAGGCTATGACATTTTTAATCATTCATTTCTCCTTTGTGGGGCAAAATCTTATACGTCATTTTATTCTGACAAAAGTGAGCAGTTGAGGTTTCAGGGGTGTGCACACAGGTCTTACCTGTCGGGCGACAACTTGCTGAAGGGCGTTCTGACATTTGACATAGGTGTGGTCCCTCATGATGATCATGATGACTGGCATGAGTTTATCCACCAAGGCCAGCGGACCGTGTTTCAACTCTCCAGCCAGGATGCCCTCTGAATGCATGTACGTGATCTCCTTGATTTTCTACACAAGACAAAAAAAAACAAACAAAAACAAAAAAACAGCTTTACAAAAGATCCAAGCTTATACTATAGTTATATGAATTACATTTCACTGTACTTATAAAACATACTTCAAATCACTTCCCTCTTATATGCAGTATTTAGAATTATAATTAAAACTTCACTTTATTACCCAAAAGGCGGAGTCAGGCGTACAATCAGTCATTTATGTAAATTATAACTCACTACAGAAACCACATAGGTCTGCCAAAAGTCTCTCAGAGTGAAAAGGTGATATGAATCTTGCAATCTGGTATTACTTACTTAATAATTACTGTACTTATTAGTGAATGACTACAGTTTTATCAGTGTAAAAAAAAAAAAAAAGCCAGACAAAACTGTTCTAATGGGAGCTTGTACTTGCTCACCAGTGCTCCTTCAAGGCAAGTAGCGTAATGGTAGCCTCTGCCCATGATCAGCACGCTCTTCTGCTGGTACAGCTCTGTTGCCAACTTCTGAATCTCATCATCCAAACTGAGGACCTCCTTAATCAGATCTAACAAAACATAACAGAACAAAAAAACACATAAGACTCCTGACTAATTGAGAGCAGCAAAATTTTTAATAATACTGTGCGTTGTATTGAATAAAATACTGTCTTTACAGTCATATGTTGGAACCTGGGCAGGACAGACTCAAAATGTTGGGCAGGGAGCAGCAGTGGGGACAGACATTCCTCATTAGTTTACCATTAGGGACATGCCATCATATGCTTTAAATCCTAAGAAGCAAACAAGGGCCTACAGCCAACAGCTGGTCCTCCCCTATTCCCTCTGTTCTTGTGATATCACTTAGCTTCTCCCTCCAAGAAGTTTGTTTGAAAAAAAAACAATAAAAATGAAACAGGCTTTGGATGTGCTTAATTTTTGCTCTGAGCCCACTTTCCATCTCTATACATTCTACTCTCACGTATGATCAGGATTTGCATGGAATAACCAGATATGCTTGAGGATTTTATTTACCTGGAAGCACCCGCAGGCCCTGGATTATCTCGCGGCGTCTGGGCTGCATGGAAATTCTGTCATCGCACATCAACAGCGCAAACATAATTAGAGCCACGAACTGGCTGGTGTAGGCCTGCAGAACAACAAAGCAGAGAGTATGTGTTATTAAAGTTACAATGTACAGACTCCTTTATTGTTGAATCTGCTTCATTGTTTTGACCTAGATATCGTTTATCCTATAAAGTTGTCATATTTCATTGTCCATTTATAATGAAAACAGCTGCATATGCAAAACAGAGCTTGTTCATGAAGATACATTGCAACCAAACTGAAACTGGATGTGACCCGATACTGTAAACTGCAACTTAGTACTGAAAAAAAAGAGCAACCAGTTTCTTTCAGTAGAGTTTGTGAAGCCTGTGCTTTTTGTCTGCCTGCTTTGATAGCAAACTTTGTCCAGCCAATAATCTGCACCAGATGATGAGAAAAGAAAGGAGAGGTAGGTTTTTAGTAAATGCCAAGCAGCGTTAAAATTCATACAGCTCAAACAAACTAACGCTCATCCTGGAAAACTTGGTGAACACACACACACATCATCCTATCAGAAAGCGTATTCTCTGATCATTCTAGAAATGTCATGCTCACAACCTCAGCACATCTAAGGCTCCATGCCTGCCATCAACACCGCCCACCCTCTTTCTGTTCCTTCATCTCTGAGCACGTTTGGAGGCTCTCCATGCCTATTTGGGCAATTTAATCAGTGTTCATGTGAGGCCAAGTCATTTCACGGGACTCTCCGGACTCAGAAACGCCAGTGTGTAGGGCCAAGAAAATAGCTGTAAAACCTTTACACTGTTTTTTCCCCGGCTGACAGCACGCTAACCACGGTCCCTCGCAACTCTTGACAGTCTGTCAGCTCAGATGTGGTGACATGTTCCACATAGTAAACTGTTGTGTTTTTCTGTGTTCATGTCACCAACTTTTCAGTGTGCAATGCATTTCACGCAGAACATGTTAACTGTTAGTATAGAAAGATGACTACCCATACATGCATGAACATGAACACGCTTCTCACAAAGAGTTGTGGACAAGACAAACTTGTGCCTTTTAACCCTTTAAAATTCCTACTGGATATGGTTCAGCAAATCATAAAGGCGGTCTGCCAGTGACTGTCTGTTGACCTGCCAACAGGATTTGCTTTTTGATAGCAAGAAAGTATTTGGAAACTTTGGAAAAACCCTTCCCATAAATCTTGAATATGATCATGGGAATTGGAAGGAGGTTCGTTTCTCTTTTTTTCAGTGCAGAAATAAGAGCAAATTAGCATAAGACAGAGAAAATAGACGCCCAGTAGTGATTTAGCATTTGGGTGTGATACATGTTCTCCATTGATTTGATGAGCTAGGTTGAGCAGCATTTGGTTGGGCTGGGTGTGTGGCTCAGCCAGCCAAGCAGTAAATGATGGCGTCTCTGAGGCGTGCTCTGGGGCTTTGGAGCAGCACAAAAGCCCCTGAGCCAAGCTCAAAGGCTGGGCCAGGGAGAGACCTGCTCCACTCCCTCTGCCTGTGCACACTAACTTCACTGAGGCTCCACGACTTCAGATGCAAACTGGCAAATCCTTTTGGTTTAGAGAATTGGGGGGTAGTTGGAGGAGAGGCTGAAAACCACTGATCCTGACTTTACACAAGTTGAGATGAGAATATCAGGCTTCTTCAGCCATCCCCCCACCCCCAGGATCAGAGAGGATGAAAATCAGCTTCCAGGAGGCGGGACCAGACACACAATGGAGTTTTCATCTGGGTTTCATTCAGTGACAGTGGGCGTTGGGTTCATTTAGGAGATGATGTAACAAATTGGTGTACAGTTGCTTCTAGTTCAGTTTTTAAGTGTCAGCTCACACAAAATATAGAAAGCTACAGTTTTCTGAGTCAGGCTCCATCCATCCATGCAAATAGTTTTGCTATGATTAATTTGTGAGGTATACCTACTAAGTGCAAATGGAAATGTTGCAGTTCTCATGCATAAATTCTAGTAACAAAATAAAAGCTAACCCACTACTGAGTAAATAGCTTTGTGGTGCTTCCTGAGCTCTCAGTATCAATTAGCTGCTTTCCTGTATAAACAAATCTCCTTCACTTGACTCATAACCAACTATTCTGTCTTTTCCACCAGTGCTGGCAAGTATCCCTTTTATGAAGGGTTAGACCACTGGCAGGTGTGCTTTCATTAAAACTCATAATTTATGGTGAAAGACTTGTTTAATTTTTTTGACTGTATTTTAGTGGCTTTAACCTGGACTTCCATTCCAGTTCACGATATGAATTTATTACTTTTAACCAAAGTACTACAAAGACAAAAATGCTAAAATCTGTGACAGCAAGTCAAAAAGGCACCAACTATGTTCATCTGGATCACTAATACAACTTGACCCCTTTTCTCTCCCACCTCAGAGACTGTTCACATTTAAAAATGATGACGACAACCGAGTATTTTCTTTTTGTCACTGAGGGACAACGTGTAAGAAATTTGTGTTTTATGGTAAAAACATTAAGGGTTGTCACATCTATAATGTACTTCATTGAAGAGCTGTGAGAGTAAACCCTCACCTTGGTGCTGGCTACTCCAATTTCTGGCCCAGCGTTGATGTGGACTCCGCAGTCAGTCTCCCTGGAGATGGAGCTGCCAACTGTGTTGGTGACGCCCACAGTCAGAGCCCCTCTCTCTTTACAGTAACGCAGGGCCATGAGGCTGTCAGCAGTCTCCCCTGAAGGGTGGGCAATAACAGAAAAAAATAACAGTTTATGCAATGTGATAATTATGCTGATGTATTAGTTTATTGTGAAATAGCTTTTGCACTATATATGACCCTGATTTTCAGTAGCTTCACAAAAAAGCCACAAGGCGCACCACATAAATATTGCACCCATTACACACACACAAATATTCACTAGGCTCCAATAGAGCAGTTTAGATACAGAAAGCTCAACAACACAGAAGAATTTTTACTTAACAGTCTGATAAAACTCAAGCAGAGCACAGGGAAAACATAAATGAGGAAGCTCCAGCGTTGCTTCCTGGGATGGAAAGTGGAGGACAAAAATGGGAATGTGCACTAGATCAAGTCCAGATGGCACTGGTCTCCCCACCTGACTGGCTGATAAAGAAACAGACGTCGTCTCGGAAGACGGGTGTGTTCCTGTCCAGGAAGTCGCTGGCCAGCTCCACCATGACAGGCAGCTCAGTTAGTTCCTCCAGGACCTGGCGGGTCTGGAAAAGCAACAGAGCACTGCTAAGCATCATTCTGTTAAAACAAACCAGTCGAGCTGAGAGCTGAGAGTGTGCCAGTGCACAAACCTCGCACCTGTGTCTACAATACAGACTTCCTACTAGTCTGATGGATTCCGCGTGGATGTGGCAAAACAGACACGTTACCATGATATTGACTTATATTGACTTTTTTTGTGGTTGATTTAGTAGTTACTCACCGCTACCCCAGCGTGGTAGCTGGTGCCGCAGGCAATAAGGATAAGTCTCCGACACCTCTGGATCTCTTTGATGTGGTCCTTCAATCCACCGAGTATCACTGAAAACCAAATTGAACAGTCAATCCATCATCATAATCAAACAAAGAGGCCACGAGAGTAATGAGAAAGAAGTGCAGTCACTCACAAGGGCTTTCTTTATGTATTGTGCTTTAACATGTATGTAACTGTGGTTTGTTTATGCATGCACATAAAAAAAAACAACTTGTTAAAGCTATTGGATTTTGATCTGCAGTGGTGTGTGCAATAAAAATAATCAATGTCCAAATGTGATTTTCCTTTTTGGAAATCATATTTTTGCACATAAAAGGAAAATAACAATAAGAAAGACAGTTTGTACTTTTAGTAGTTATTTAAATCTTTATAATTCCACAGGTGTACAATCTAAATGCAATAAATGGGGATAGAGTGGAAAATACCGCACTCACAAGCTGTGTTGAAGCATCAACACTTCACTGAGACACTGAGTGGATGCCTTTCTCACCTGTGTTGTCATCGAAATTGACTCTTCCTCTCATGGTGTTGACCACTGACTCTGGCTGCTCAAAGATCTCCTTTTGCATGAAGGAGCTGTAGTTGCCTGGAAGAGGAAGATCAGAAATAAGAGAAGGAACATATCCAACACTAGTAAACAAAGGCAAATGCCTTTTAAGAACAGCTATGGACTTTTTATAAAGTGTGAGGCCACATGAGGCCATCTAAGAAAGGTCTTGTTGACACACATTAAAGCTCCTGAAAACATAAACCACAGCCTCCTGGAGGAGCAGGAGTAATCTTTACAACATTACACTGATAGCTTTCCTGAGACTGAAGGGAGTTAGTCCTAAATCTTTTTTGTTGTTTTATTAACATATTCAGATGCACTGGGTAAGTCACATCTTTCAAAGGAAAACAAACATGAGACATCAGGGAGATAAGGTTTTTCCATCAATAACAAACTGTGACAGTGAAATATGCGGGCGCTTTTTGGCCTTCTTCTGACAGCAATCTGGGTCATGCGAATTAGGTTATTCAGCAGAATGGCTCCAGAAACTGAGACAGAGGAGAGAGGCTGAGTAATGACAGGACCACAAAGGAATGTAAAATCCAGCCAACGTCAGCTTATCTCTGCCCTCTGCTGGACAACTGAGAGAGAGGCAGTGAAAGAGGAGGAAATCAAAAGAGTAGTCCTGAAGTTATTAGGACAGAACCACACTACAATTTCAAATGACAGTGCTTCAAGGGTACTTGCAGTTGTTCGTATTGGGTGAGCAATGTCATTTTTATAAATTAATCTGCCAAATTTAATCATCAATAATCCTAAACATAAGCAAAGCAAACATTTTTTTTATTTAACTAACTCAGTTCTAAAAATAGGGGCATATGTATAAAAAACTATTTATCCTGACTGTCAAATGACAGCTGTATTATAAACATTTCATATTCATTTTCCTTTTTTTAATGTCCTACAACACACAAGCTTCCTGGTATTGTAACTCGAATAGAGAGGGAGACTAAGCGAAGAGTTGTGGATTGCAGAGACACTTTGATGACTACCCTGAGGGTATGAGCAGGGTTGTAACAACCTGCATGATATCTACCAAAGCCTCAAAGCTAAAGGTTAAAAGCCACTTCAACTATATAACCTATGTACAACTGGGAAAATAATAACAGGGTTCTGGACAAATTACAGAGCAGTGGTACTAATGCAGCCAGAGGTAATACACGGTAGGTCAAGAATGAACAGAACAAAGTCCGACCCTCCACTTACCCTTCATGATCTGCTGCAGCTCCATCTGCAGGGTCTGGATGGCACGGGCGGGGTAGTCTCCGGCTCTCCGTCTTATCCTGTGGATGGACAGCCGGCCTTCCATTACGGCAGCCACATCATCGTCTTCCAGGAAGATCACCCGGTTTGTGTGCTCGATCACGGCACTGCCGGAACGTAAACGACAGAACAAAACTACGTTACACTTTTGACTTTGAGACGTATACAAATCGGGGAGAATGTTTTATGGTGGTCTGAAGCAGAAAAGGTGGCTGTAAAAGACACAGCTGTGTGCTTACCTTGCATCAGAGGCAAAGTAGTACTCCACAGCTTTCTCATCCACTGGGAACAGGCAAGTGTCCTGGTCTGTCCTGGGTATGGCACCGCAGCTCTTCTTCTCTTTACCAGCTGGGAAATTTTTTTTATAAAGTCTTAGTCCTGCTGATCCAATCACATATGAGCAAACTGGACTAAAAAGAGAAATATGAACTTACAGGAGCGGTAGAGCACAGGGATGTGATCTGTGGATAGCTTATGATCACTTCGCACTCCAATCAGCAGAGGACTTCCCCTCCTGCACAAAAAGAAATGATTATATTGGACAACCCCTTACACAACATAGGAATCTCTACATGCAGCGGATTATGAATGAAAAACATCAGCTAATCAAAGTGCTTTGAGTGATTTATTTGAAGACCTTTTAACAGTCAATCCTGGGTCTACAATAAATTACAGCTTGACAACATCAGCAACAGTGTACCTTGTGCCAACTGCCTCTCCAGGGTAATGGACACTCTTAAAGACCAGGGCAAAAGCTCCTTCCTGTGAGAGAGAAGAACAAACACATCAGAGAGGTTTTTCTATCTGCCGATCATTTCAGGAGCAACAGTGCACATGAGCAAGCCCTTACAAGTTGCTGTGTCACCCGTTCCACCAGCGTGGCAAAGCTGATGTCGTCATTCTCCCGGTTGTCGTA